>OV884013.1:48254677-48430726 GCA_930367205.1 Acanthosoma haemorrhoidale
TGAGAACTGGGAGTGTCAATAAGAGCGAATGAAGAAGGAAGGGTGCGTTGGAGTGGGGATGAGTTGAAGGCGCACTCGGCTTACCGCTCCATATTACCATATTACAATGCAATTGTGAAAGAGTGAACAATGATTTTGAAGAATTATATCATTCACAGCCATAAAGATGGCTGAATAGGCGAAACGTCAACTGTCGATGTAGAAATCAATAAAAAGATTCTAATGTGTTTTATGAAAATTTTATTTTTTCACATATTATACAGTTGTAAATATTAAAATATGAGGTGTCTCTTTTTGGAGGGTCGACTTTTTAATTTTTCTTGAACATTTCATTCATTACTCTGTCTCCGTTTCTTATTACTGTTATGTTAGTAAATTCTTTTCCTGGGCACTATCCAAGCCCTGTAGAAAATCATTTATGTCACCGTTATAAACCTAGTTTACTATTTATATATATTGTAACATTCATGATATTTGAGAATATCATGACCAGCCACCCTCCCACTTTGTCCAGCATCTGCCCTTATGCTCTTAGGAGTGGGGATGAGATAAAGGGCCAGTCTTAGCCAAGAGCCAGAGAGCAAAGCAGAGCAAGCTCCCGTTCCGTTGACGGTCATCAACACAAGCAGAGGAGAAGAAGAAGAAGAAGAAGAAGAAGAAGAAGAAGAAGGTTACACGGATATCATCGATTGGGTGATATAGAAATTGTTTTTTTTATTATGGATCCATTAAAAAGAGATTGAGCTCAATTATCATTTTTTTTATATAACTAATTAGTAGTAACTATCCTTGTTCAAAAGGAATTGAATATTTTTTTATATAATTAATGTCAGCACTATTTATAATTATAATTATTTGTTATAACCATTTTACTTGTATATATTTCACAATTCCCAGTTTCTCAATTTATTAATAACTATAACATTAGCCTTGAGATCGGGCGATTCAATCGGGATAATTTCCTATGTCGAAGACATAAAAACAAGTTGAATTAAAGATCTCATGACGGACCTACCAAATTAGTTAAGGTCAATTGATCTATTAAATTAGAAAAATAGAATGGTAGAAAATGAGGTAGGTTTCAATATATATATGTGTGTTTGTGATTTTTTTTTAATGGCTGTTTTTATAGCCAACGAATGCTGAACTGAATTTGAAATTAAGGAATTGGAACGAGTTAAACGATAAAATTAAAAAAAAACAACTTGATAGTAAGATAATGGTAGAGTTATTGTAAAATATATTTTAATAATATTCTTTTGAATATATTTTCGTGAACTGGCGTTGCCTAAATAATTATCAGAGAAGACAAGGTAAAGAAGCACAGAAGTCTGAAGAAACCCTAGGAGCAAGGCAAATACCGAGGCTTAAGAAACCTCACTAGGGCCGTTTAAAATCGTTTAACGGCTCAGGTCTAATTGTCAAAGACCACACCGGCGAAAGAATGGCCTAGAACAGGTAGTTATGTCCTCAGTTAGCAGCGAACAGCGTGAAATCCTCCGTACACATACTCGATGTGACAAATCCAAAGTTGTGTTGTGAGACCAGAAGTAAGTTATTGGCCGAATAAACATCTGAGTCCTTGGGAAACCACCTGAATGTCGAGGCGGTTAACGAGCCACGAGGAGAAAAGAAAAAAAAAGAGTACAGCCAGCATATTTCATACTGAAATAGTGGACATTTATTATGTACGAGCTGTACACTCCCGGGCGCTTTGAAAAAAACGGGTGACATGTCCCCGTAGTGAGACCTGGAGATTATGTATCAGGAAATGTAGTTTTTCTTTATTGTAGTTAACAATGAGCCATGGCTTATTCCGATGCGACGGATAACCCACGCTGGGGACAAACTCTACATCATGAGTTGCACCTTTCAGGAAAATGTTGAAAAACTTATTAGCCATTATCACTACTTATCGTTAATTATTAATTACAAGAAAAATAGTGTGGGGGATCAAATCCTTGCTTCCTTCTCCTTAACCAGGTGACAAATCTGCGATCCAATTGGGGGTTCCCTGGGCAATGTATCCATGTATATTGTATGAATGTAGATTGTAAATACAGTATGCAATGGGAGTGTAAACGTAAATTAGTAAGTATGGAATGAGTGCGAACTTTTATCATAATTATCTATTGCCTTTTACGGCAGATCGTAATTTTCTTGAAATAAAGATCTACAAAAAAAAAAAAATTGTCCAAGAAAAAAAAAAACTTGCAGGATAGGTACTCGAAATCGGGACATCCTCAATATCCAGTCGAGTGCTCTACTGGGGTAGTATTTGCGCGAGTGAGGACCCTACCAATATGAATTCTATTTTGACAAACAGTCACAATGTCTCCTATCATCGTTACCAGGTTTAAGTCATGAGAATATTTCTATGAATGTTTAATTAGTTATTATTAGTCTTCGTACAAGTTTTAAAGGGGAGCTGCTTCCTTTGGGCTCAGCAAAAATCTGCCTATGATAGGTCACTCCTGAGACCGACATGTTTTATAATATGATGTGAAAACTATTCTGGATTGGTTGGTTACAAAGTTTGTTCCAACCCAACTGTTTTTCAGTTGTTTTGTACAGAAAGTAACACTCAATCAGAGTAACAGAGTATGTAAAACCCACAAATGGATATTTGGATGTTCCGAGGGTTCTGTCCAGCGACCTAGCAGTCTATTTTTTTAGGCCAGTAATTATTAATTGTAGTCTAGTTAGAGTAGATGCTACAGAAAATGTCATTATTTAAAATACTGATTGCAGAAGTCTTGCAAATGAAAAGTCAAGTTGAAAATAAACTATTTGACATGTCGAAATAGATACAGCAATCAACCGGGGCAATAGTGTGCTTATGTGCATTTGAGTAGATCAACGTGAAAAACACCAAGTTTACAGAGCATGGCGTTCCGAAAGGGATCACCATCAGTCCTATTCTTCAACATGTTCGTTACTAACAATTTCGGGGAAGCTATTTTTTTTTTAAGTGTAATTGATTATTTACAAGTACAAGAAAAAAAAAATTGAACAAATACTAGAGGATTAATTGTACTGGTACAGTCAAAAACAAAATTCATGACTTACACTTAAGAAGCATGAAGCATTATGATACGTTCTACAGCCGATCATATTGAATGAACCAAGGTTTTTGATAAAACTAAAAATGATTTCAAAGAACACGAATCTAATATTGGTCTGGAGCAGGGAATAGATACGTTGGTGAAAGGTCGGCCACTAGTGACATTGAAACTTTTGATATTGTTTTTGATTGGTTCTTCTAATGTGGTCAATGTGTTCAACATTCCTTTTTTTGGTAGGGTAATCGTATTTTATAGAATTTTAAAATAGTGCATAAGTAATAGTTAAATGTTTTAGACGCCTGGGCTGTTTTTTGGTGACATAATTTTACAAAAAGTAATATTTATATTGTAACACATGGTAAGAAAATCCTTCCTTAATGATTTATGGTCAATTATTTCAAACAAAACAATAGTAAATTAAATATAAAAATCAATATGAATCATGACATTTTTCAACATTTAATGAGCGAGAAGTTTTCCCCCTACTGTACTGCTAGTTTTTATGATTTACTATCATTTGATTTTTCAAGAGGAGGAAAATGTATACAGTATGCCGTTTATATTTTTTTTATAAGAAAACACATATAAGCGGAACAGGAAGAGAATTATATATTTATTAGTGCAATAAGTTTTTGAACATATAATTGCAGTATGTTGGATGGGTGGTTGTGGGAAATTCATACCAAACATCTATCTCTCTGGGCTAGCCACAATTTATTTTACACTAATACAAGTCCTTCCTGCGGCCATAATTTTTAAGTATCTTATAAAAAATGATAAAATTGGAGAAGAAAGTTAATAAAAATAATAATAAAAATGAAAAGTTTCAATAATATCTCCTATTCTTATATCATTTTTATTATAAGATACTTTAAAACGGTAGTACAGCCGATGAAAGCTCTTGTATCTGTACAAAATAAATTTTGGGTAGTCCAGAGAGAAGTGTAAATATATTTATGTCTTAGTACATATATTTTTATTTGTTCATTATTACAATAATTTATTTCTCTTGTATTTGTAAATGGCGTTATTAATTTAATACTGGTATTACTTTTGAAAATAGCCTATTACTTTATTACTATTTATTTTTGATTTTAATTTTAGGTGATAGTTGACAAGATCATCATTAACAGTTCTGCCACACCTAAACCGTACAAACATGCCGTTGATAAAAAAATAAGAGACCAAAACTGGAATCCACCGGGCGAATAAATTAATGGACACCAACGGAAACAAAAAGCAAATGTATACAGATACTTCTAAACGCCTCGGTCCGAGCACGCGATCCGCGAGGAAATTGATTATTTCTCGGGGTTTATAGCCTCATTAAAGCACAGCCATCAATAACTATTTGATTCATTAAAAAACAAAAAAAAAAAAACATATTTGTTAAGCCGCCCCGGCCCGAAGGGAAATAAAAATAACGGTACCCGAAAGAGATGAAGGGAACAAGAAGAGAAAAAATATATGCTTGAAGAACTGATTCATTACACGCGAATTTGACGATGTCCATGCACGCTAGACCAGCTCCACGATTTTGCTAATTTCTGAATTAATATTTAAGTAATCGGTTTGTTGTTTCTTGGGGATCTATTTTGGCTTGAAATGCCCCGGTAATCAGCGCCATTTTATGTATATTTAAACTTATTTGAGGATGGCACCGATGCGTAAAGCTTTAGTAGCAGGTATATACAGTCTTCACATTTAATTTACTAGTATACATCTGGAGTGTTCGATAAATCAATATAAATATTAAAATTTTTACAAACTCAGTTATTAATAACCATTAATCGTTAGTTGATAATGATAATCGTACATCGAAGTACAATAATTCTTTTTAAATACTGGATTTGTACCAATACACATTTGGAAGAACCAAAACAATAAATGGAGAGAAAAAGGTAAAAAATAGTTCAAAGCCAACGTCACACAAAAAAATCACCTTAGATCACATACTATTTTACCATTCCTCGACCAACGGACATGATGTGGCAATCAATAGTTCTTTGCAAAAGTTGTTCGTAGCCTGTCCAGTCAATGATCATAAATTAATTACTCGAGTGTGTAAGCCAGGGATTCGTAAATGACCACACAAGGATACAAAAGGGGGTTCAAATGCCACATTTTTTTTTTTTTTTGCTCGAGTACTTTTGTAACAGCTTAGTACTTCAAATACTAGATACAACAAAAAATTCATTTCGATGCTTAGACCATCAATGGTGAGCATTAATTTGTTTTTATTTTACTAGTTTTAATGTTTCCTTAACCACAGAAAAAAATGTAGGCATGACTGTCTTCAAGTTGATTGTTTTTCACTTATTTCCTGTCATTGTATGTTCAACAGAATAAACACAATCATAAACCGTTAAGTTTTTGAATGGAACTTAATGATTTCAAGTAGAAAGGATTATTTATGCGCCGCTATTGGGCAGGCAAAATACGAGGTGATAGTACATATTTAAAAATGAAGCCTCACCCCTCTGGCTTGGTCAAAGTTAATCAAATAAAATCAAACCAGATTTTCTAATTTATAAGCATCTCGATGCTGTTATTTTATAACCTTTGACAATAGTAATTGCTAACCCAAATATTTCATTGACCGAAGACATTGGACTATTGTTTATTTTCATCATTCTTTTAATCTGTAACATTCATAATAATACCCCACCATATAAAACAGTGGTTGAAAATTTCAACTACACTTTTAATGAAAGCATTATTAGTGTACATTTACCGCTCTTAATAGGGGTACATTAAAATTAAAAATAAATTAAGTGAAGTGCGGTGCATCAGACAATTAAGGGTTGCGTCATGGTTGTTAAAACAATCAGTTTTAATGTTTTTGTTTTTTTAAATTATAGTCAACTTAAGCTCCAAGACATATCACATATTATTAATTATGATCTTTAATTTGACATCCTATTGAATATGATATAAATACTCAGTTTTTATTTATAACTAATTTATTAATAACTATTCAGTAGTTGCATTTAAATTATCGTATCATTATAAATAAATACCATGCAAATGACTCTGTTAAAAATTGTGAACACAATGTTCTTATTTTTAATACATTTTTGCAATTATAGATTCTCCTAAAAAAACATAACATATTGCTAACCAGAATGTTGAGATGTTTGATACACTATTCCAAATCATGCAAAACCAACTAATTAATTAATGACACCCATGTTTTGTGAGGTTATATTTTCCAAATTTTCCCAATACCATCTTGTCACTTGAGTGAGTTTGCCTCTAAAATCACACTTCCACTCCACTCTTAAATATACAGATATTAGAATTTCAAAGGACAGAAACTGTTTGAGAACGAGGCCAATTGACACTACAATTAATGATGATTTCCTAATTGTTCGCGCTTGACAGCAGCCAAATCAACAGTAGTAAGTGACGTTGAATTCAATATTCTTTCCTATTATGTTCCTATCCCGTTCTATTCCTGTTTTTCCTTTAGAGCAGTAAGCGATTTTGAGTTATAATACGTTTTATTGGAGGGGTACTATCTTAAAAAAAACGTTGCTTGCGCAGATGGTGTTTGTTGAAAGGAGGGCATTTGACATAGTCTAACGGGTTTCAGTTGTTTGTTGGAATTTTACAGGTAAATTCATGTACAGTGCAAAAATTAGAACAATCAAATATAATAATAAGTGTTTATACATAATAACAAACGTATAAAATGTTGCAATTCGTCTAAAAAGCAGAATATTAAACAGGAAGGAATAGCCCCGTCTGTCGTGTAGTGCATTTTAACTATAATTACAATAATGAAAGCTTTAAACTAAACAATTGCTTATTTACAATATTAATTATAATAGGTTGACTCCACTTCCTCTTTTGCACGCGAGGGAGGTGACAACCATATGGATTTTGGAGGTCTCAGGACTTTTTGTAAATACTGTGTGAATGAGCAAGTGAATGAAGAATTGTAAATATGGCCTGAATGAAAACACTTACCACAGTTACTTGTTGCCCAATAAGGCAGATTGTAATTTTATCACAATAAAGATTTACATTCAGAAAAAAAATATATAAAGTAGGTAATTATCGGCACTTAATATATGTTAAGTATAATACGGCATACAAAACTATATTCAAAATTTATTTTTTAATTTTGAAAATATTCTACCTGGATACTCCCCTATAAAACGGCATCTTCAATTTCCTCTCAATTACAAAGATAATATTGAAAGTCTTGCTGCGTACTGTTTTTTTGTATATAAAATAAGTTAGAAGTTTCTAATTTTCTTTACACACATTTCATAGACTGTATAATTCAACATTATATGTCATTATAATAAGTGATGTAAAAACGATAAAATACTTGTCTGATATGAAGGCAGAGGGCATCAATTAAAATACCTCAATAGTTGAAGTACCTTATTATACCTAGTATAGTAGTATACCTTTTCTAAGTATGAAGATAACTTACTGTAAGTAATTTAAAAGATCTCCACAGTCGTCGTTGAATTGAAACTTACTTAAAACTTAAAAACTGAAACTTAAAAGTTTAGCCTAGTCAGTTGTAGGCAATCCTTGATCTGTGGGTTTGGGTGTCAGTGCAGTTTGTGCATAATGTTCTAATGCAGTCAAGAAGGTAATGGCCCATTTATGATTTCCTATAAAATATTCCTAACATAACTATCATAATCAACAATTATTATGAAATATAATGAACAATTCGGTTTTGATTGATGAGTAGTTGGCAAAATTGTCCACCTCTATTTCAGCCTAAGTGGGCGGTAAATTGACGCTATTAGATTCCTCACAATCGAATTCGAACATACCGCAGAAATCTACGCTAGATAAATCTCTCCCAAACCGTATCCCAGGGCCGGGCCCGGATGACTAACACGGACCGGACAACACCGGAGTGCCCCTCGCGTTAATTGGGTTATAGAGAGGTATTCCAATTACGATCGGGCAATGTTAATTGAGATAATGAGCCGTTAATTGCAGGACACTGGCTCCTAATTACCTGAGTAGTCCCACAGTTAGCACCGCCACATGCATACACACACAAGCATTGTCTGAAACTGCAATTTTCACTAATATATATTGTAATGTGTACATTGATAGACAGTTAACTTATCCGTAAGTATTGAATGGGTAAACCGATAAATAAATTTAGCTATAAATTCAAAAAAATGACTTAAAAAACATAATATAGTCTTGAAGTTTCTACCATTTGAGCTAGCGTCAGTTTGCATGGTACCGTGGTTTAGAGAAGAAAAAACTCTTCCCTCTGTCTTACAAAAAAAAGCGATGTCTACTTCAAAGCTCTTTCTAAAAAAAAAATACCTGAAGGTCTGATCCTAGGAAAGAAAATAGCATTTAGTCAAGTAATATTTTTGACACTTCAATAACTGTTGGGTGAAAACTTTGGTTTCGTATTCTCACTGAATAATAATTTTATATTATACCAGGAGTGAAAATTATGATTTTCTTGTGCTCTAAACAACTAAATTAATTTAAGCAATTTCAGACAAACAAAATTGATTATTGGTAGTGCTGTTCCAATTAAATTCAATTATACATTTTTTTGTTGCCTTGCATTGCATTGGTTATTGATTTTTACGAATTTTTCAAGGAAATTAAGGTAACTTAAAAAATATGGAATGTTAAAAAACGAATAAATACGAAGATTGGTATCAGGCCTTTCTTGATGAGATCAGAAAAAAAAAATGTAAAAATGTCATTACAAAAAGTTTAAATAATTATATTCCAACAAATTTATGTATACAGCGTTTACATAATGCTAAACTCGATGCTAAGATGCTAGTTTTTAAATGAAATTGTATTGAAAAATCTAATTTCACCTAAATCATCAAAATTTTCGTTTTTTAATCATCGTCTCCTTTTTTTAATTAGCTTAGCCAGTGTCCCATGAACGATAAACGATTGAAATTTAAAACAATTTATAATTAAAGCGCCCTATCTTATGAACAAAAGAAATCAGATATTGCACACATAAAATAAAAGGTTATATTACTGATATAGAACCGGTGTAGTGTGTTTTTTAATAATTATAATATAAAATAAATGACAAAAACATGAATATGCTAAAATATCCATCGATATTTACAAAAGAAATTAGAAAAAATACATAAAAAAAAACAATTGTAATTTTAGTTATGCTATATGATATTTTAACATGTAGAAGTATTTATCAGTTATTTATTTACTGTATTTGTGTTATAATTTATATAAGCCTCTGGGGATGACAATTTACTGTTGAAAGCGCTCAGAATAATTAACATAACGTTGAGGATTATCGACAATATAATATCTATACGAATGTTATGAAACATCGATCGGGTGATTATATTCAAAAATCTCCATTATACTTATTGAAGGCAGTTATTTCATCCGTATACTTACAAAATTGTGGATATAATGGTTTAACACATTGTTCGTTCAAAAGAATGATCTAACAGTTATGTCACAGGTCTCAATCTGTATATTTATTTAAATTTCAAGATATATTTTTCTCTATGTTAGAATACCCTGAGGTAAAATAGTTTTTCTACGGATTCAAGACAACAGATTAAAGACAAAATTTATATAATTTTGAATTATTTCAATTTCTATAGGCGTAGACACTGCCTAGTCCATGAAGTGAATACATATGTAATATATTGCATATTCACAATTATATGTATAGTTATAATACATTCACGTTAGGTTACTAAGAAATTAGCTGTAACAATTACATCTGAGGCATAAATGCACTGCAATAACTATAATAAATTTAATTTTGTCTGTTCAATAAAAGAAAAAATTGATTCATGCAGACAGGTAAATATTTAAAATTTCACTCTCTCCCGTGGTCGCATAACGCGTCCAATTAGCCCCCTCGTACATAATTACATTACTCAAATATTCCTAGGAATTGAGCATTACAATTTCACAAGCCCGGGCTCAATTAGTTCGCAGCTTTATCGATCAATTAAGGAGTTCAATTCCGAACGATTACATCATTAATAATTAATTATTTAAGAACGGGTTGAAGCTATTCCACAAGGGCTTTCGACTATTTTTGTTAGCTAATTTGTTACGGAGCGACAGGACGTCGATACAGGGCGCAAATTGGCTTATTTCGTCAGCCCCCAGGCGCTTCATCAAAATCCAATATCAACTTCTATAAAAAATATATATATATATATCACATAATTTATACATAGAGCACTCTTCTGAATCAACAAATATACGATGCTATCAGAACTCATATTTTAATGTCACTCGCTCAGAATTAATGAGTAAAGATATAAATTATTGAATTAATTTACAGATTTTAAGATTTGAACTATCCCAAAGACTGTATTTAGTTAGTTAATTGTTTATCCAATGACTAACATACATTGCAAAAATCTGACTATTAACATCTGTTGGTCAGCAAAGAAAAATTTTTAATCCTGGACGTTTAAATATTATCCTCTAGCTAGTAGTATAGTTATAAAGAAGTTCAAAATAGTTAAATACAATTTCAGACACATTTCTAAATTCTAAAAAAAGTTTAAGCTAAAAACAGCTGCGAAGCTCTCTATATATTATTCACGAAAGGGCTGAAAAAGAAATACAGATCTCAATGATTACGTTTTTTTTTTTCTTCTCTTTCATTATCTCCTTTTTTATTTCTTATTACTTTCCTTTCTATTAATTTTTTTGTAACTTTTATAACATTTTATTATTTTTCTAAAAATATTGTTCTCATGTTATATTTACTTCTTTGCAACTATTTGGTCAACTTAATATGCGATTTTGGGGGCTATTGTATCTGTTAGAGGCAACAAACATCGTTAAAATTATTTTGGTTTTATACTTATCCGTGTAAGTGATACGAAGTACTTTTTCAAGCAGTCGAAAAAGATAATGACGGAAAAAGAAAAGAAGAGAAAAAAAAAGACAAATTATGAAACTATTTTCGAGTGGTAAAACGATTCACTTAATAGAGCATTTACCAAGGCTTGATGATAGGTGCCCCTAATTTTTTTAATTACATTATTTATGACATTGATTATTCTTATCATAAAATTATTTAATAGTAGCAACATCATCATAAAAATATATTATTTTTTAGTGAAGTCATAATTCACAACAACAAATCAGACATGAATGGGCGCTTTTTTGACAATTACCTCGAGTTGTTGAAAATCAATTTTAATAAATATAGTTATGTCCTAATGAAGTTGTGAAGGTTACATTATGTATTTCAAAATTTAATTTCATTAAGGCATTTTCAATTTAAATTTAAATTTTTTGTTCCTTAATATTCCATGGGAGCTAAATAACCATGGGTATGATATATTTTTTCCTGAAATCAGCATGTATCTCGTATTTGTAGTCATTTTGAGAAAACTTATTCTACAATGGCCTTTAAGAGCGTTTTAAAAATGTATATGTAATACGACACTTGGCGGTTTTATTAACCCGAATGTTTACTATTTCAATGGTGTTCACTCAAGCAAACTCTATCAAAGAAAACTCATAGACTGGTTACTTATAGCGTTTTAAGTGAATGAAATGAATTCATTCATAAAAGATTTAATAACAAATAATTTCCATTCTTATTTTGGATGTTGTACATCTTAATAAAATTGTTTGAAAAATGTAACGTAATGATGAAATAACGAAAACAATCTATTTAATGACCGATTAATTGATTTAATGTTGATATAATATTTAATAACTAACTTAAATAGAAAAAAAATTGAATCCGTCGTTAATCAAATGAATGATACGTTTTGTATTACGTTTATGTCTAATGTAGATTCAGCGTTAACCTATGGTTTCAAGTTATCTGCCTCATGAAGTGGTTCATGGTTATTTGAACTAAAAATTCATTCAGCCATGTATTTGAACGACAACTACATTCAAAAAATCATATCAAGTTGATTTTAGACTACATGCTTGCATGTACGAATGTCGATTACATTATGAGGGCTCATTTCAGAATTCTAATTGTTGTGTTCCTTTTTTTTTTTTAATTTCTGATAACTGTCATCCGTTCCTAATCAGTCGTCCAATGATGTCTTATACGTAATCATTTAGTTATGAACTCAAAATTTGACGATTTATATAAAAACTACCGATAGCTCTGACCATGACAATCGGGAATGTTAATAAAATTATCACAATATTGAATATTACCAGCGTGATATTTTCTCGTAAAACTAGCAGCAGTTAAACATGAAGTTGTTTTTTTTCATTTGATAATTGCCCGGTTGTTTGGTTGTAATGCCAGTAGTATACAAAAGTATTGTGAAATGTTATGTCACTTGATCTTCGTATAGCTTTTAGATTGTATATCGACTACATGCTTATCTACATTTAAAGAAAATAAGTTAAGATTGTGTAAGATGTAGATGACAACACATTCTTGTAATGAAAAAAATATTGACAGGGTAGATATCACTTTTATATATACTAACGACATTACTGATCATAGATATTTTACGCTTTTTTTTTTGTTAGCTGGCTGAACATACAATGTCGGAGGACTGATCAACATGCAGTAAGAAGGTGATGTGGGATGGGATTGACAAAACAACATGAGTGCTTGAAGTATATTTTGGGCTGAAAATAGTATATAATTGTAAATATACACAATTTCTATAAGAAATATTATAAACTTTCGGGAAAGTTTTTTTTGTCATATTTATTGTAAGAATAATTAATTGTTGTTTTCTTTTATTTAGTAATTTTGAGTATAGTTAGACAACCTATGAGGTTGTAGGTTGTTTGTAGAATGGCAACGTCTGTATTTTGTTGTGTGACATCGTTGACAAGAGCGTTGATAAGAGAATTCGGCTTACTTGTAAAAACGCCAATATCCAATGTTAGCATCCCACAGCGGCGCAAGTAGGCGGCGACCACAAACTTTACGTTTCACAATATGCAATACAAAAATAAATAAATAAATTAAAAAAAAATTCACAACGGCACAACTTAAATTTTTGAGTTCGCTACAAGTGAGTGAGTAGATATAACGAGAGCGCGGAGTGAGCCCCACCGAGTGAACACAACGCCAGTCCAAGCACCACTGACTCCCCTAGCGGCGGGGTTGGGGAGGGGGCGGCGAGGGGGTGACGTAACCCACGGGTCGCTACAATGTATGTCTCTGGTGCACCCGAGGGTGAGTGGACATTCGATTTTATCGCGGGGGAGGTGACATGTGTTCAGGGTGAACCAGCCTCCGACAACAGAACTTATATTAGAACCATCGTTCCAACTGACTGAAGAGATGTTGAATAGCATGGACAAATTTTATAATTAGTAGATTCGAGAATAACTAGCCTAGCTTTTTTTTTTTTACAACTCCTCTTTTAATTGGAGAGATAAATGACTTCTTGGGACCTACTGTGTTATGAAAAAAATGTTTTTTTATCAACAGCTAGTTTTTATTGGCTAAACTAAAATTTATATGTTATTCAATAAAGACATTTTCATAATAAAGAACGATGATGCTAGCCTTTTTTTTTTACTACATTGTATTGGATACAAGCCTACATTTTTTAAAATTTTATTTAAATAATTGGAAATAAATTGTTTTAATTGGATAAACTAATTATGAAAATAAATACCACATAAAAATATCTGACTTTCTGACTTAAATATAACCATTATATATTATGTCAATAACATATTATTTCGATGACTCTAGGAAAATTTATGTAATGCTATTTAACAACAAACGAATTACAGGAAGAATTCCAATAATAATATTATATGATTATAATCCTATACATGAAATAGCTACTAATCAAGTCATGTGATATGCATCAAGCAATAAAGAGTTTAGGTATGACTGTGAAAATGGTTTACACCCATGTTCATTTAACACCAATAACATATTGTGATGCATTGACGCATATTAACTACTAAGCAGTCAATACCTGAAATTTGACACCTTAGTATGATAGACAGATACTTCATTTTAATTCTCAAGTAATTTATAAATTAATAACCCTTATTATTTTCATGAGTTAGTTTGATTTAGGTTAGTACTAGCACAACTCATTCTTAAGGTGAGCCCTATCACTTATGTTTCCTTGTATTATGTTACAGAAAAATTCTTTAAACCTCACACATTATATGAAATGTAGCTACGCTACAGTAAATATAATTACCACTTTGTGTATATTTATTTTTTTAATAATAACTTTTTATTGTAATAATAATATGTTTTGCCTGCCGGCATGTCTACATAATCTATTATAGGAGTCGTCTAAAAGATAAATTTTTTAAAACATATTCCAAAATACCATGAGATTAGTTTTATATTGTGCAAATATTGTGCAAACAAGTCCCAATACAGAATCTATTTAAGACTATAAGTTCCTATTTCCCCAGTGTTTAACGACACATTAATGACGCTATTCAAAAATCATTAGAGTCTCCGATAGCTATAAAACTAACTTCTTGTTAATATTATTACAGTCTAATTATTGTTTTAGTTATTTCTATTTAATTTTTAATGTTTCTTCTCTTTCTACGTTATTAATTCTGTTAGTATATCTTTAAATACGATTTATTTCATAATCCTTGTTAATAGGTTTTAGTAAATGAAAATTAAAAAAAATCTTTTCATTAATAAAAATAATTGACAAGGAAGCTGATCAATAGATCTAATTATATCAACGCCAGTTAGTATTTTCCAAGAGAACAGCTCCAAATACCTCTCCTATCTATATTGTATATATATATTATTACGTTCTTCAAATAAATTAGTTTTATTGTTAACTTTAAATTTATTTTATTTAATATTTACTATTAGGTTCTATTAACAAAAATAAATCTGGCAAAAAGATGAATTTAATTACAAAAAAAAACTTAAATTAATTATTTATAAATACTTGTTTACAATTTTGCTTCTTCTTCTTCTTTTATCCTCATTTATTATTTCCATACCAAATCAATTCTTTTTCTTTTCTTGCAATGGCTCTTCTTGGTTCTGCCAAGTCCAATACCACTAACCAAAAGAAATTTTAAATTCTTTCGGACACACAATTTACAGCTAACATGTATCACGGGCTGATCCCAAAACCAGAGTGAGAATAATTCTGTGTTCTCCTCACAAAACAACACCTATATTATAACTGGCTAAAACTAGAGAGTAATTCTGTGTGTGTTCATTTTCACAACAACAACTACACTATCCTTTGTTTTTTTCATCCACTCTCAATCGTTTTTATTTTGCCTTCTTGATAAGTTGGATTAAATATTTATATAAAAACTCCACAATATATAATATCACAACAATATATATTATATATATATATATATATATATATATTGTTGTAATATTATATATTGTGGAGTTTTTATATAAATATTTAATCATGTGATATGCATCAAGCAATAAAGAGTTTAGGTATGACTGTGAATATGGTTTACACCCATGTTCATTTAACACGAATAACATATTGTGATGCATTGACACATATTAACTACTAAGCAGTCAATACCTGAAATTTGACACCTTAGTATGATAGACAGATACTTCATTTTAATTCTCAAGTAATTTATAAATTAATAACCCTTATTATTTTCATGAGTTAGTTTGATTTAGGTTAGTACTAGCACAACTCATTCTTAAGGTGAGCCCTATCACTTACGTTTCCTTGTATTATGTCACAGAAAAATTCTTTAAACCTCACACATTATATGACACACATTATTAACAATATATATATATATATATATATATTATATATATATGTAGATTATATATATATATATATATATATATATTGTTGTGATATTATATATTGTGGAGTTTTTATATAAATATTTAATCCAACTTATATATATATATATATATATATATAGATTATATATATATATAATCACATATATTGGGGCATGGAATGTAGGACAAACATTACTAAGCTCCCCCCCCCCCAGGGTAGGCAAAACGAATGTAGGGCGTGCCTACCTGACTTCATTAGCAGTCTCCACAATGTCCCTCCGTGCTACTAGCGTTCTCTTGTCGAGTATTAGACATTGCCGCAAACATACAATTATAATAAATTGTTTATAATAATAAAAGTATATAATTAACCGTTGTTTTTGCACAATCAACCTTTCTATAGAACGAGGAACACATCTGAGCACTCGTTTGTTTTATTGCCCGGCTGAACGGCTACAAATATTACACGCAATAATCAACAGTGTTGTAAACCATTTAACTCACTTCAAGAGTTTCACATGTTCATTAAGCCACGTTAGCAGATCTAACAACTCAATAATCGTTTATCTTCGCCCTGTTCACGGTTGGGCATTGCTGTTTAAACAACAGCACGAACATTTTTACATTGAGGGATGTATTCATCGAGATATCCAATGATTGAGTTGTTGCAAAATTCAGGAATATTACTGGGATTGCTATGAGCCTACATTTAATCGTTATTTCAGAAAATGGTAGATTATTTTAACATTTTTGGTGGTTTTAGTACAATCGGGGCAAAAATCAAGCGAGTACCCATTGCTACATTTTTAAACGTCAATTTCAATTTTAAAATAAGTGATATTTTGTAACTTCTTATGTTATTTGCAATTAAAATCAAGATATTGTTTTTGTTAATAATTATTTCAACTTCCAGTTTAAATTGCTACAGTACATATAATTAGCACGATGTGCATTTTTGTAAAGATTCCATTTTGTGTAATCTGTGTATATTGAATGAAGAGTTTTGACACAAAAAACTAGAAACCAAAATTTATATAGCTCAAGTATTTAAATTACCATGATTTGGCAATAAATATTGTGAGATAATAAAATTAAAAAAATTACAGACAGGAGTGCGTATTTCCAGGAGTTACCAGACACGCACTTCTTGCCACCTGTTAAACTTAGAAACTAGTGGCAATAGGGTGAATTCGAAAGAGGGAAAAATTATAAAAAAAAACGAAAGAAACATTTTAGTCAAGTGTCTGAGGGTTTTTAATTACAGTAATTATAATAACTATCATTCCAAGAGAAATAATTCAACTGGAGATTTAATATTTTGTAATGAAACGAATCCAATACTAACAACGAAGGTTTTGGTACCGTGTACATTACTCAATTAACGTAACATGTAAAATTATGCTGAAATATAAGGTTTCTTTTGCAATATGTAAATTTCAGTCTAGAGGCAGTGTCTGAAAATTTTCTAAAATAATTTTTTTCTGACGATCATAGTAAAATGATGAAAAATTAAATCTAAAATTCTAATCTCAGAATTCGTAAAGAAATATCTTAGAACATTTTCTGTGAAAGCTGGTTGTTGGTGTCCCAAGCAAGTTGGAGCGTGTTCAAATGATATTGACTCTCATCTGGGAAGTAGCCTGACACTGTTACGTTACTTAAATATAACTATGACTCAACTATAAGTAACAGGTCTATAGTAAATAGTTAGTAGAATCCTGCTTAACTCAAATGACCATAAAAAATAACTAAATAAGTTTATCAGGTTTATCCTCATTTCAACATATTGTGAAATGAATTCTTATAGAACTGCATTGGTGAAAAGTTACTTAGGACGTCAAAAATTTAAAAATAACATTGCTTATAGATCTCATTCATTATAGATCCAAAAATAACAAATCAACGAATTTATGATACCAGCGTCCAAAATCCACAACTCTGGCCTTATTATACACGCCTGCTTGATAATCGCACTTATTACTACCTACATTGTTAACCAACCTCACAACTAAAACAACCTAACAACAACTAAAGTTTGAGTACTTGTCGGTTTTATCCCCGGTTTCCACTGCGACTTCACTGAACTGCTACAAATGCTACCGCCAAACTATTGTAATAAACGTGTTACCAACTGGACATATATAATCACTTTATACACTAAAGCACATGAACATTGTTTTAGTGGCATCTGCCTGAATCACGTTAATAGATATAACCACTCTAAACTTCCAGCTTCATATTGTTTACGCTTTTGCATTGGTGTCGAAACTTCATAGTTATGATCACTGTCTGGCTCAGATAACTGAGTATCCCCAAAGTGGGGAGAAGACACCCGCCGCGGGCTAGGGTCGCTACAACCTCTTAGCCGCCCAAAAGAGATAAGGCTGGTGGACCTGTGGTCTTTCACCCTGGCTGGCGACCTAGTCGGCGGGCAGCCTCACGTTCGCTTTGATCTGACTCCATAAGATCTTTAGAAGGTGTGTGCCCCGAAAAAGCACTATGTTCAGGAGAAGAGGTACAGGGTAGGTTTATAGGTAGTTTATGTGGTATTGGAATGACCACGAATCCACACTCGGTATCTAAGGGTAGGCAAAAACCGCCCGGATCCCAAAGGCGAGTGTGAACCGGAGAGAAGCAGACTGGATTGCCGGGGGAGACGCTACTGGTAAGGTTTTAGGGCCACGGCAACCGTCGCTCGCGAGGGAGAAGTCTCTCCCAAGGAGGTGCTAGTTTTAGCGAGACGATTGCAGAGATTACCACTAGGGAGGTGTGGGGTCTGACAACGCCGGACTAAAACATAGCGAGGTTAGGAGAGAGAGATGCAGAGGTAGTTGAATGAGAAGACCATGGTTTCAGTAGAGCAGCAAACGCCAGTGCAGAGAGAGAGGAGAGAGTAGTGTTCAAGGTGCCGGTTTGTTCCTTTCAGATTTTCACCCTCTAGGGCGTTTCTTATATTGCCAGGCTAGTCGTGAAGGGGGGCCATCCCCACCAGCGGCTGTTCTCCCCACAAACTTCTCCCCCCACTCTCCGACTGACGTCATAAGTTTTATTAAACATATGGAAACAGTGATAGATATGTCTGATCGAGAAGAGAGTGACTTATAATTATTTGTAATTAAAAGGTGGCCACAACAATTACGTTAAGGGATATTTTATCAAGGTAGCCAGTGATAAATATGCCGCTGCGTTGATGTTAAGGGATAGTACCGAAAGTGATGAACTAGCTCCAATGGATATGATATGACCTTACATTTAATTGGTAGGCCCAAATGGATGAAAGACATGCTCCACGAAGCAAGCGAGGATTAAGAAAGGTTGGAACATTTAGCTTTCTAACAATGTCACATTTTTATACTGTAGCTAGACTATTGGATGAAAAGAAAAATTGAAAAGGAACGAGTGGAAAGTTACCGCATTCGCGAGACACAACCATAAACCTATAAGAAAAAAGACTTATTCTTCTTTTTTAGGACGAAAATTACGGCAAAAATGTATTTTTTTTGGCTTTTATCGATTTTTTCTGCAACTACAAAATTAGCAATAAAAATTAGTTACTTCTTAATATTTTAAAAAAGTTGATAATTTTTAGTTTTAAAATGTGAAAGTTGGTACTGCTGGATAGGAGCGCAGGTAGCAGTTTGCGCAGTAGCAGATCAACCTGGGTTTGAAAATGTAAACATTGGTTGATTATAATGATGTGTCAAGTTAGGTGGTTTACATCCTACAATAATCTATAACTACATCCTTCGATCATATCTCGTCTCTTATTAAACACTACCGGTAAACACCGCCTGACCAGGGGTGCCCCCTGGGAGTCATGGCTCTGCTCTTTGGCTCGCTTGGTAGACTCCCTGATAATATACCTCATGACCTGAGGATTTCATGCCACAATGAATCCTTCCAAAAAGCTAGTACCAAAATGGCTAAATAATCAAATTAATTTGATGTAGTATACATACAGTGCAAATCGTGTACAATTTATAAATAAAAACTCATTCAAATGATCTTGTAAAGAAGGAAAAAAAATATTGAAGTAGCTTGGCGATGTAAACATAAGGATGAATTCGGCAGTACATTAGCTAAGGAAGCCGAAGTAGTGTTCAATGTTAAGTAAACTGTGTATTGCTTAGCCCCGCTCTCTACGTTGGAGCTATTGTTCCAATACTTTGTGCATTGGCCCTTTTGTCTCGTTGTTTCTACGCCGCCATTGAAAAAAAAAACAAGAAAAAAAACTCCATTTGTCCGTCGGCGAATTCAAACGCTGGGTACTACCGACGCTTTTGTTCCAGCAGCGCTCCTAAATAAGATCCAAAGGAACATTTAATGTACAATTGAGCAGGGATAGATTTACAAGTGCGATAACGTTCTCTCATTAAGTACGCCATAATTAATTGAATACTAATTGATCCGAGGATGAGTTGCATTACGGGTTTTCTTACCGTCAGATAAAAGTTTTCTTTTTGTAGCGACCTACAATGATATTTCACTAGAAACATATAAGCACATGAATCAATACCGGTTTTGATTCAATCAGAGATCGAGGTTGTAGAAATTAACAAAAAAAGAGATAATATGCATAGCTACAATTTAATAAATGCGGGCACTTACAAGTAATAATAATGAATTTAAATTTGATCTAAGATACACAGGTGGGCTGAAAAGTTTCCGACCTCAACATGAAGAAGATAATAAAATAAATAAAAGCTAGTGAAATAAAAGCTTTGTTAGGTCGGAAACTTTTCAGCCCATAAAAAACGTTTTATGGTGCTCACCTTCTGGGGGGGATACAAAAATTACTCTCAGGAGAACGGACATCATCAAATGAAAAGTAGGAAATGATGGTTATAGACCACTCAATCAGGAAGAGAGGAAGAAGGCTTAGGAAGATACAGCTTAGGCAAGGACAAGGTTCAGAAGGATTGGAGGAACTCTGGGATAGTGGTAGTTGCTGCGAAATGGAACAAACACTGCCAGGTCAGCATTTCATAGCAATGAGAACGAGCAAGGGGGGGGGGAGAATACGAGATAAAATTACAGCAGAAAAAAAGAGAATCACGAATGAACCAACTTTTCTTCATTGAGCCCAGTATATTGCCGGGATTTTATTTTAAATATGATTTATATTCATATTCGTGATATAATGTTCCTCCTGTTGAAAATGAATGTTTTTTTTTTTTTAAATTATACCCACCTTGTTATATATTTCCAGCTCAACTGTAAGCAATGAAAAGAGAATAGGGATTTCAATTCATTCTCCTCTACTTTAGACTAAATCAGTTTTGCAGAGAATTTTTGAGATTCCACCCAAGGAGAAGGGAAAGCAAATCGAGTTAGTTAATCAAGCTTGATGAAGTGGCGATTCCAATCCGGAGAAATTGAAAAGTTAGCGTTTGGAGACGAGGGATAAATTTAAGTTGTAAAGGAGAGAGAGAGAACAGGACTGTCTTCGTTATCCCCCATTGAAAGATAATTCCCTTTATCTTGGGCAAGGAGCTAATGAAGACCCTAGTGAGTGGTCGTAGTTTGGTCTGCATTTAATGGCGATTTGTCTATCGACAAGTACCTCGAAAATGGAACAAATGACAATTACTTTTTTTTCATCTGGATCTATGCAATAATTCAGCCGTTTGACCATTACTTTCTACAGGTAGATATAATATATTCCTCATTTTGTGTATTTCTTGGTAAGAAACTAGTAAAATTTATTTTGAAATGCACTTACAGATCGTTTTTATGAAGAACTCTTGGAGATCAAAAGACAACAAACACTAAGTATGGCATTTAGTGGTAGAAAAAGTCGGATATCAATCCAGTGTTTCCAGCATAATACAATAATGGTGGTATCATAGGTCAACTGATAAGTAAAAGTCATTTTGCAATGAGTCGAATCCAAAAATGACGTGAGACGTCCACGGTCCTTAGCCTGCATACTCTTGTTCTGAAGGCAACTTACAATCTCTAACTACGCAGCTAAGTTTATTTTACATATATCAACAATTACTGAAATCTTAGAACTTATATATAATATTGTTAAATTCTTTGCACTCTACATGCAATAAAGACCATATTTTCACTTTTGTTGCATAACATGTGATGTGAAATGTACTTACAGTTTATAGTTCTGATGATCTCATGTTCTATGATCTGATGTAGTCATAAACCCGATAGTTTTCATGATTTGGAATAAGTCATTCCTTAACAAACACAGATCGAGGTCTCCGTACAATATATATCACATTTCACAAGGACTCGAAGCCAACACAGACAAGAGAAGTGACACGGTGACGAACCAAGAACTGCCGGCTGCCCTCCGAACCCAGCCGTTCTTGCTCTAAGGGCAAGGTACAATCTCTAACTACGCAGTTACTGTTTCTTTATATTTATCCATGCTTGACCATTCATTGTTTTTTGACTCTATATAGTACCCCCGAGGACGCTAAAACGACATCGTGCTTTTAACCGGAAAAATGATCGTGTGAAAGTTACGAACACGATATTAATGACAGCTTTAATGATTTGACGAAATAGCAATTCTTAAAAGACACATAACATATTATACATAATAAATCACGACGGGTCATAAACTTGATACCCTACTCAATACGACAAGAAACATTTATTACAACGTAATTATTTATCAATTCTGCTGTTTAATATTATTAAAATATTTTACTTTATTATACAGTTGTGTGCGCAAAATATTTTTGGTTAGTTATTGGAATCTCTCCATAAAATGCACGTTTATAGGCTAAGAAGGATGACGTTATTTTTATAGTGGTCAGGGGTTTTTTATTTAGAGTCATAAAATAATGCGTTTTAATGATAGTAATAAAAGTTTAAAACAAAACGGGCAAGCATGGATAAATATAAAGAAACAGTAACTGCGTAGTTAGAGATTGTACCTTGCCCTGAGAGCATGAACGGCTAGGTTCGGAGGGCAGCCGGCAGTTCTTGGTTCGTCACCGTGTAAGGCACTTCTCTTGTCAGTGTTGGCTTCGAGTCCTCGTGAAATGTGATATATATTGTACGGAGACCTCGATCTGTGTTTGTTAAGGAATGACTTATTCCAAATCATGAAAATCATCGGGCTTATGACTTTGTTAAACGTCTCTGCTAATACACTGGCTATCTGTTCTTCAGAATCATCGCGAGATCATCAGAACCGTAAACTAAGTACATTTCTCATCATATGTAAAAATATGTTCACCAAAAGTAAAAATATGGTCTTTATTGCATGTAGAGGGCAAATAATTTACTAATATTACATAATATGATCTTATATTGTATTAATTACTGATAAATGTAAAATGAACAGTAACTGCGTGGTTAGAGATTCTAACTTGTCTTTAGAACAAGATTATGGAAACCCACTACGCAGTTATCCGTTCAGGACCGTGGACTTCTCCCGTCAGTTTTGGGTTCAATTCATTGCAAAATGATAAATTTTTGTACTTTTAAGTCGGTCCACGTAAAAGGATTTCGTACCAGTATTGTATTGTAGCGGAAACCCCGGGTTCATATCCGACTTTTAGCATCACTAAGCGCCATACTTAGTATTGTCTTTGGATTTTCCAGAGATCTTTATTAAAACGATTTGTAAGTATTTTGTGTACGATTGTAAGATATTTTTAAAACGATTTGCCCCAAAAAAGAAAATATTGTCTTTATAGCATGTTGAGGGTAAATAATTGACTAATATTATCCTATAAGTACATAAGTAACATATTAATATTAATTAATAAACACTATTACCACTTAAATTAATAAACCTGTTTAGTAGGGGACTGGTTAAGTATCGATAATTTTAAAAAGCAACGGCAACCTGAGATTGTGTGTTCTGACCTTATAGCTCCCTTGACATCATCGTCTGCTATCAGTTCTTGCTTACCTAGTGAATAGTTGAGCTATTAATATAATAGTTCAACTAGTTCTTAGTGAGCTGGCAATGCGCATGCTTCTGCTCCATAGCTTTTTATATGAAATATACAAGTCCAATTAATTACCTCGTGGAGCCAGGTCCTAGAAATCGATGAGTTCTCATCACATGTCTTCATATTCGTGCTTATCGTAGCTCCAAATACTTTACCATAACCACTTGAACCTAAATTAGCATATTTTAAGTCTAAGATGAATGTTTTTATTTAATTTATTCCAGCTAAAATTTTGTTATAATTATAATGTTATGCTACTAGCTTAGTAAGCATCAAATTCTTTGATTTAATCCAGTATGTAGTTTGTTCCACTTAAATATTTTTATTATATTTTAAATAGTCTTATTTAACCTGTAAATATTTGTATTAATAACCGTCTAAACATTGGGAGGTCCTGAGTCCAAACTTGTCACTGTAATGTTTTTTTAATAATGTTTCTTGAAAATGGTGGTAAAATACCACATATCGTGACTTTTTATTTTTACTTTAGCATTTGAGTTAATTATTTGGTTTTATGTTAAATGGGCTCTATAGTGCTAAACACTAGAGTTAATCATAACTGAAACTATAATAAAATTAATACATTACACTAAAACGTAAACATCTTTTTATTCATGCGTATAAAAAAGAAAAAAAAAAGCCTGCCACTAGAAGACAATCTTTTAGTGGTGTGCCAAAAATGGTGTACTATATTAAGGATGTATGTATATTTCTGCTAATTAGTACTATACAAAACCCTTTTTGCTAAGTAGTTGTTGCTGTACTTACAATTTTCAAGAAACCTTTCAGTGCTTTTTTTTACAATGTTATAAGTGATGTCATGTATTCAAAAGATGGTAAGCCTAGGTGAATTTGTTTTTCTTCTGAGAAATCTATTCCTTATTCTCTGCAATTAAAGGAAGTTAATAGTGCATGATATACTCCATGGATAGGTTAGTAGATATCTTAAAAGCTATGAAAACCATAAATAGCTTTATACCGTCAGTCACCAATTCGTTCACACCACCTCATAATTTATGCGTTTTGATAATTTATATCATGAACTGGATCTAGGAGAAAAATAATGCCTGTTGTTTTTTTAAATATTCGATAGTCTAAATATTGTTAAACCATAAAAAAAAAAAAAAATTTAGATTTATAAATTATTTATAAAAAAAAAATTATAAAATTTATTTATCTGAACAATTTATGTAAGTTGTGGGTAGAAGCATCTTAATCTTCACTCACAAAACTGTTCACTTGAATAATTAAATAAGACTAAATTCAGTTTAAACAGGTAAATTCATAAAGGGAACTGGTATTAAATTTTTGTACACTAAAAGTTTGATAAACATGTACACGTTGTTGTTTGGATAGATTAATAGATACTTCTTTTTTGGCAGACAAACATTAAAATATTTCATTGTTGTCAACGAATTTGTGAGTCACATTATTTAAATATTTTTCGGAATGTTTTGTCTACCTAACTGATTTCTCCTCTACTACTTCCGCGATTGACAATATTTTAGATTTATGATTGATTAAGATCAAACAACAAAGCATCATTAGAGAATTAGCTTGTTATTTTTCACTTTAATGGTGTTCAGAGCATTCTTGAGCGTATTTAAAATTAATTTATTGTTTAGAGTAGTGATTTTTACTTAAGAAGTTGATATTTATTTTATAGGCAAGCTTCACAAACAAATTTGGAAATTATTTTAAATAAACTGTATCCAAAATAATGGAAACACCTATGAGAGGTCACTCTGATAGCATTGATATGAGGAGAAAAGCTAAGCCATTAGCAAACATTATGCCTATGTTCTTAACAAGCCGGGTTCGTTTAAGTCAAGTATTTGTTTTGTTTGATAATTTTGGACTAAACGTGGGTCCAAAATTATCAGTAATTAGAATTGCTTCTAATTTCCAGTTGTAAAATAAGTTATATGCTTTGATTATGGACGTATCTTCGTGTGGTGAGTGGTTTGTTGATCTAAGCAGATAGGACAATCCAAAAAAAAATATTAGTTTGTTTAATAAAAAATACTCAATTATATTTCAACAAATAAAAAGTATAGGAGAGATCGTGGAGCAATGTTTCCGTGTGAGTGCAGACAGCAAAGCACGTCCTCGTGTATTCGTGGATCTTGACCCCTAGAGTTGGTGCTTCGCATTAAAGTCCCCACCCACAAGGAAACAATATCCTATGGAGTCTAGAAAGGAGATGAATTGGGAATCGAAAATGGATTTATTGGGAGGGCAGTACACTGATGCTAGAGTAAGGGGGAAAGGGAAGGTGCTGATTGACACTGCAGTGGATTGAAGAAAATCATGTGCTACCAGAGGAACTATGTGGTGGGATATGGAGTTATGGACAATGACAGCGGTACCTACATGAGCTGTTCCATCTGGGTGATCATTTCGGTAAGTCTGGTACTGTTGAACGGTAAATGGTCGCTTACTCGTAAGTCTTGTGAAGAAAGACGACTCTATGGCGATTTCTTTATTGGATTTGCTGGCTTGTGGAGGTATCTCTTCCATGGAACTAGCTGAAGAGGAGGTTATTTGTACGTTCCTATTTCAACATCTCGGTTTTCGCTTTACAGGCGATGGTGTCGGGTTTGGACCTAGTGACCTAGATCTTTTTTTTTTTATTTTGAGACATTAGTTGTTGATAAAATCTCATTTCATCATAACATACTTTTTCCTATACCCCAGTTTGACTTCCGTCAACAACATTCCACTACTCAACAAGGCCTTCGCGTTGTTGATCACATTTCCTCAGCCCTTGAATCCAAACAGTATTACACTGCTGCATTTCTCAAGCTTTTGACAGGGTTTGGTACGCAGGTTTGCTTTACAAGCTCAAAACATATTTACCACAGACCCTTTTCCTAATCCTAAAGTCCTACCTTTCAAAACGATTCTTCCAGGTCCGCTGTGGTTTAGAATATTCCAGCTACTCTCCCATAATAGCAAGCGTTCCACAGGGCAGCGTCCTGTGTCCCATCCTCAATAACCTATACACCGCTGATGTCCCCTCTACCCCCAATACCTTCTTGGCAACATTTGCAGATGACACTGCAATCTTGTCATCCCACTCAGACCCTGATATTGCCTCCCAAAACCTTCAAAAAAACCTTGATGAGATCGAGTATTGGTGCAACCAATGGCGAATCAAGGTCAATGAAGGAAAATGTTCCCACATAACATTGACCCTCTGCCGCAAGTCCTGTCCACTAGTCTTTTTCAATTCCTCTCCCTGTGTCTGAGACAGCAAGGTATTTAGGCTTCCATCTCGACAAAAGACTGACATGGAACTCACACACGAGGCTAAAAAGACAAGAACTAAACAGACGCTTTGGACAACTGCACAGACTACTTCGAAGGACATTCCATCTCTCAATAGAAAATAAACTACTTATTTACAAAGTTATACTTAAGCCAATCTGGACATACGGAATAGAGCTATGGGGGACAGCAAAAACATCAAGCGCATCCAATCCTTTCAATCAAAAGTCCTAAGAACAATAGTAAATGCCCCTTATTACGTCAGCAACAAAACCCTTCATAATAATCTTAATATACCCTACATTCTTGAACTCATCCCTTCCAAATTCATGAAATTCCATAGTAACCTATCCAACCACCCTAATCCCGTAGCACAGTCATTGCACTGCTCCACTCATCCCTATAATCCTCCTCGGAGACTGAAACGGCAGTGGCCTCGTGACCTCCTATAAATGCGCAACAGTGGGAGTCCTGGCAATGGCCGTTTCTCCAATCATGTCCTGAGCGTATGGGCTCTCGCGCTCTTCGTCAGCCTCGCTCGTATTCGGTGGCGTAGCTGGTGGGGGGAGCGTGGGGGACTTCCCAAGACTCCGCTTTCTCTTTTGCATGCGAGGGAGGCAACAACCGTGTGGACTTGAGGGGCCCCTTGGCTGTTTGTAAATATTGTATGAATGTGCGAGCGAATGATGAATTGTAAATATGGTATGAATGAAAACTTTTATCTCAATTATTTATTGTCTATTAAGTATTAAGGCAGATTGTAATTTCATCATAATAAAGTAAAAAAAAAAAAGTATAGGCTAGAAATCTACTCTAACGTTA
Organism: Acanthosoma haemorrhoidale; assembly: GCA_930367205.1. NCBI lineage: Eukaryota > Metazoa > Arthropoda > Insecta > Hemiptera > Acanthosomatidae > Acanthosoma > Acanthosoma haemorrhoidale. The sequence goes on from OV884013.1 coordinate 48,282,472, forward strand.
ATAAATATGGAATTGATTCATGTTAATTGTTTGGTTGCAAACAATATTTAGCATTTTAGAGTATATATATATAAATATAATCTAAGAACTAATAATGAATTATAAAATTGAGATAATTTCAAAAATTTCTAGGTGAAAGCTGAACCCATTGAATTGCCTACCTTTGTCACGAATAGAAAACGCACTAAGAGCATCTAAGAAACAGTCGTGCGTGCACTGAGTGGGACAATGTAGCAGATTAGCGGGAGGGTGCAACCATGTTGTACAATGGTTATTCTAATGAGGAGGCTATTGTTCTACGACGTTTCGGTGTGTCTTTCGTAGACTTCTTCCAAACCTTGAACACGGCTATCTGATCACATCCAGGAAGCTGAGATGAACGGTTTCATTTCGCAGAGAAAGGTAGCCTGAGATAGTACACTTTCATCTCCGGATAAATAGTCGTGTACAGTGGTGCAAGGCAAGCTTACAATTTGATATATGAAGCAGAAAAATACGCATGTATGAATATTCCCTAATGGTTTCTAAGCTAATAAATATCACACGATATAAAATTGATCATAATCACGTTTTAGTACTTAGGAAAAATACTACGTGCTTAGTGACCTTTTCGTTGAATTCCATGAGCCCATGGGTCATCCCTTTAAATAGTATAGCCACATAAACACACAAGTTGACTGAAATGTACACACATATATATGCATATACACACATGAAATACGCATATTTACAAAGAATTAAAGATGAAAAGTAAAATCAAAATGCAAACAAAGATGACGTGAAGAAAATAATACAATAATCTGCTTGGAAAATAAAAATAAAATATGCGAACATACACACACTTATTCAAGCACAAATATGTTAATACATTGATAGATTTACACATAAAAAAAAACCGGAATATTACCTAGATATTCTAATTGTTATTCTTATTCAGATGCTAAAAAATTCGACATACACGCCAAAGAACTTGCATAGTTGTACGTTATCTTTTGTATCTTGCACTACCAGGGACTATGCCTCTAAATTAACACACAAGAAGAGAACCATAAATGTTTTTGAATCTCCTGAGCTCGCATGATAGGACAAGAAATAACGCTGGATTGAAGCTTACGTGTGTTGAATAATTTACTAATTTATTCAGTGATATTATTATTTTTACTAAACCTAGACAAGAACAAGCTGAGGAGTCAGAAGAAGAGGAAATTTCAGAAACAACAAAGAAATCGAAAATCACTTCTCTAATAATTATTTTTTTTAACGTTGCGTAATTTTTTTTTTATTATGAATAATGTTTTATGAATATCCATGAAACTGCATGAAAAACAGAGCTAACAATCCTGTACTCAAAATAATAAAATGACAATGTCCAATAATCCAAGCTTCCCTGCTCCACAGTTAGGAGAACCTCCCGAAAACCAAAAAGCAAATAACGGGTGTAGGCGATGAGAGAACGCCGGCACGCAGGGAGGAAGAGAGACCTCAAATGGACAAGGGCTGATACAGTGAGCACTTATGCGGCGTGGAATATCGCCTTCAGCCCCGGCAGCGATAAAACAATCAGGGCAGATTTATCGCAGGGAGGAAATCCCTTGTACGGCTGCAAAAAGATAATAAACATGGAAGGATAAACAGCCATTTTTCCCAGTTACCCCGGCCTCCATTCATTCCTTCAACTTCTGCCGTCCCTTGTGTCCTCTATTTTGTCCACCTTCCTCGGTTATAAATTCTTCCTCCAATTGGTGTGTGTGTCCAAGAGCGTATTTGAATATTTAAATGTCCCCTCCGATCCTGTGTCGGCCCAGGAGGCAGCGGGAGTATATATAGAATAAATAATGAAATACTCCTCCAAGTGAGACTTTATTAATTTTTATTTCCTCGGACTGGGGTTAATATATGGCACTATTATTCAGTGAGGTGTAGGCCGCAGTCACTAAGTCATGTCTCGGATTTCAAGAACGTGTCTTCTTTCCTCCTCCGTTCTTTTTGTAGAATTATCCTCGGTTTATACTGTGCCCTGTTCCCATCAAGAGACTACGACAGTAGAGTATGATATGTAAGCAGTAATGTATCATCCGCTTCGTTGAATTGTTCATTTCATTTATTTGTTAACATTTTCGACGGTTGAGGTGCTAAAACATGAGACGAAAGCAAACAGGAGGAAAAAGAATCAACCATTTCTATAAATAATCGTTAAATAGAAGGGCCTAGAGCATTGAAATATATCAAAGTGTATTATGCCAATGTAAACTTGCAGGTGCAGGAACACATCCTAATAAACCGTATTTGGGAGAGAATTTCTTAATTTCATTTTATATTACATGACCTCAGTACGTACTGCTAGCAGACGCCAGAGCACCTCTACACTGAAACAGAAATACAATTAATACGTAAAACTAAAATATCCACTTATTTATTTGATGGAAAACCGAATCAAGAAAACTTTCAACTAGAAGGATAATTTATGTTAGTCCTTCAGGAAGTCTTTATGTGCCTTCTTCTTTGTTGGACATCAGTTTTTACTAAATTATAGTTGCTACTCGCACAATTTTACTACATTATAAATAGAATAATATGTATCCAAAACCAAAATATTTTTCCCACATTCTATTTCTATAAGTTAGAGAGCTATGGGGAAAAAAACAAAAAAAAAATAAAATGTAAGTGGTATCAGGTAGTCGGGAGATGTTACTACGCCTAGGTGAATTTTTATTATTTTTAGGAATTTATATTGTATTCTCTGCAGTTTATGGAACTTATTGGCACAGGTGAAAACATATTAATTAATAGAATAAAAACAATTTAAGTGGACTGCAACTGGAAAGGTTGCTTATAGGTGTCTCAAATGTTAAATTAAAAGTCAAGTGGTTGATCTGATGTTTACAAACAAAAAAATCATACATATTTGAAAGCTAGTCTGTAAAGTCTTAAATGACTTTCTTTTGTTCTTTGTTTTTGGTTTATTGATTGATGCCTTTATTTTTTCAAGATGTGCACGCAACAGGCTTGTCGGATATCGTACAATTCACATATACAAATATTGTAAAAACGATTTTTTTAAACTCGATTAAAAAACATGTCTAACGAAATGTTTATAATAAAAAATACAGAAATAAATAGGGAATAAAATATTGAAATTGGAGTGGATTTGATAAGCAAAGCGAACCCGTGGCCAAATTACCTTAAAATTCAACCATTCTTGTATAAATTTACGACTAAAAATGAATTTCTATGTATCAATCCCCTTATTGTGAACTATAAAATATGAATCTGAACGTCTACATCATTCTTCCATTCACAGAACGTATCACAAACCAGGAATAAAAATACACCGTATATCGAATAAGGAAGCTTAAATAAAACTTAATATAAAAACAATTGTCATCGACCATTCAAAAACAAATACATTTTCATATAGATCATTCTTTCTGCTTTTAGGTTCTAGTGAGCTTTCATTCATTACTTTATCAAAAAAAAAAATTCTTTAATAATTGCCGAAGAAAATAATCTCAAAAGAAGTAATGTAGAATCAAATTTATTAACATTTCCCGCTGTCCCAGCAGAGCGCAAAAATCTTTCGAGGAGGAATTACAGAAAATATTAAAAGAAAACAAAGCTCAAAAAAAATGAAATAGACAAAGACGCATATTTTCTTTTTCTTCTACTCCGTTTAAAAAGTTTGAAGAGGAGTAAAAATTTTATGGACAAACGCAAATTATAAACGTTTTAAGACGAGTACGCTTGTCAGCCTTTGATCTATAAAGAACCAAAAATGCTGAAACCTGCCCAGGCACTTCAGTCCCACCAATCACTCAGGAAACTTGGGAAAACGAGTCAGACCTTTTATATGATGTAACTTTATTTTCTAAGGACTTAAGGACTATCAATTCAAAACGTAAGTGAATACTGTTGTAATCTTAATTTTATTGTAATATTAAAGTTAATAAATATGTTTATGAAAATTCTTATATTATTTTTACGTGCCTTAAAGTAACTGCTAATCTAACTTAGGCCGATCGCATCGATGTGAAATATAATATGTGGTCCAAGCTGTATTCGACATGTTATCAATGCTCTGAATACTCATCCGGAAATGATTTAAAAAATTTTCTTGATACTCATTCAATTTCTCAAACATTCTGTAAAATTTACCGTCGCTAATATAATAATTATATCGTTGACTTAATATTGGGTGCACCTAGAGTCGTCTTATATTCTTTGTCTTGTTTTTAATCTTTGAAGGAGTTCAAAAACACAACCAGTTTCTTTGAACTTCGTTTTAAAACTGAGTTGTGTGGTAACTATTTAGTCACCAATGCCCGCTGCGATGAGAAAAAAGAAACATTCAACCACAGAACAAAAAAGTTTCCAGTGCTTGAGTGGCCTAATAGTCAAGTTATAATTTTATTGTGTGAATGGGTGGATCATAAAACTCATTCGTTTATTTTTTAAAAAATTAAAAAAAAAACAGTTGGTACTGGATTCAAAATTTTCTCGCTCTTTCAGAATATGAAGTAAGAATGTAACAAATACCAGTATTCCTTAATATGTTTAATCCTATAAAAATCGTGATTAGAAGCAAAAATGTTTCATCCTACGTGTTAGGGTTTATTGTTGTGTTGTTCGTTTATTTAATTATTTTTTTGACGTCTAGAAACCCACACTTAAATTATTTTAATTAGATTTACAAAATTTTTCTTCATATTCAGCAATTACATTTTTCATACATTCATAAATACACCAGTGGGTCGACATACCAGGATTTTTTTTTATTTTAGCTTTGTATTTCCTGTCACTAAACAAAAAAAATTATTTCGAATTTATGTCCTCCAACTATCCCAAGACTACGTTACTCAGAACAATAGACATTTCCAAGTCTCAAAAAGTTCCCTAAAGTCAAAAGTAGCTTTTAACAGCGGGTGCGGGATCAAGCAACATAAAACAGGAAAAATCCGACTTTGCCGATACATATTTTCAAGGATGGCTCAAACTTTCCCTTTAACACCCTACCCCCTCTCTCCTCTGAAGTAAACCCCTTATTCCCTTTTAACCCCGAGCGGGACAAATTCTCCACGTATCTCTGTAGGAATTTCACGCTCTTGTGTGAAGAATTAGATAAAGGGTTCTCTTATTTTTTGTTTTTTTTTCTCCTGTACCACCCTTTTGCAGCGAGGTGGAACTTTCAAGCCCTCTTAAAACAAATTTAATTAAAATTTTAGACAGTGGTACTCACTGGCACGTATGCGTGGGTAGTAACTAAGTGGTGGCTGGTTTTGAAAGTTAGAATAATCCTAAAACTAAATTTTTAAATGAGCTGATTTAATATTATTTGTTTTACAAGGGTGTTTACAAACGTCCTTGTGCATAAAACTAGTTCGTATCAAGAGTTATTAAACTTACGGTCGGATTCAAATATCCTATATTGTATCAATATAGCACGATTTCATGGTATCTGCACACTTTTCTTGATTAATTCTACCCAACACATTGTGCTCCTCCTTCGCAGGCAATCCTTTTTTAAGTGGTGACTTGATTGTCAGAACGTCAATCAAAATTTTTCCTGAGTAGATTCTTGTTGCAATGTATAGTACTAGGTAAGTTATATTATTAAATGAAAGAGTCAGTATAAACATTTATACATATTTTAACAAAAGGTTTTGGTCTTGACTCATCCATCAGTGTTTCTTCAGAATGAATCATTTGAACAACTGGCATTCCTTAGTTTGAGTTCATCACATCGCTGTGCATTATTCCTCCTCAAGTAGTATGATGGATCAATCTGGCCCAATGTTCCCGTTAACGTGACCTTTTATACAACATGGGCAGATCATCTAAAAAGTAATTTTCAGTTTATAAGATCCGAAAGATATGCAATTATTAGATTAACTTTTAGAAAATAATGATGATAATATAACACAGATTTGTTGCCTTTCCACTATTGACAGCTCTAAGCTGTCATATCCATTTATCTAAAATAAAATAAAAAGTCAAATGCGCAAAATAAAACGTGAGAAATACTATAAAGAGTAATATATTAAAATAATTAAGATTATCGACAATTCATTTGACATGTGGCATTATTGTGATAAAATACGATTGTTTATCATAAGGATGCAATGATTGTATTAAATTTAGTGTAATTTCCTATTTATTTAATTATTGGATTTATGGAGTTAGAACAACAATAAGGTAGGTAACCCCCCCCCCCTATCAGTTTGTAACAGCGTTTTGTATTCAGCGTGTCCTTATCGCTTCTTCCTTATTCCTCAATCCCTTACATAAGCTACATATAAGCTTTTTCAACATCTGCTTTCCATGCTTACTAATACATCAAGGTAACTGTTGCTTGTATCAATTTTCTCTCTATATCAGAGCTTATTTTTTTATGTTTTTTTTTTTTTTTTATGGAGTAATGATTCAATATGAGATCGGTATTGATCCATGCTGTAACAGTATGTAATTACTAGTAGATATGTAAGGTCTAGATACCGTTCGGCCTACTCCGAGAGAAATGGAGATCCCTTCGCCATTGTGATCCGAGGCAGGCCCATTAGCACAGCAAACAGCCTCTGCTGCTAACTAGGCATTGATTAGGATCCGGCATCGGACTGAGTCAACATCGCAGATCCTAGATACAGGCACTGATGCCTTAATCAGCCAGCATCTCTTACCAGCCCTATTCACAGCAGAGCGTTATTAGATGTAGTAACCGCATTAGATTACGTCTTATACCTTGCAGCATTCCTTAAAATCCTACAGATTAATCATTAAGTACAAACAAACGTACAATGCCTAAAATATAAAATACTAAAATAGAATATTTTCTCATAGTATCCAAAATAAACCCTTCAACCAGGTACTTAAATTTAAAAATAGTTTTTAAAATACGCATGACTGTTCAAATGCAGTGTGTAGCTACTTGGGCATACCTTGACATAAGTTTTAGTATACTGCTGTGAATATATGAATGAGTAGACATTTTTTTTTTGGGAGATCACAGCTTTGGTTGATGAAAATTTAACAATTTTCTTTCATCGACCTGAGACGATCTCCCAACAACAAACACTTCTAATCATTTAATAAGTACTATTTTTTTTTTTTTGCCTTATATTTGCTGACTCACAACTGTGACTGACGTCACAGCAGCAGAGACTCCTCATATTGGTTTAGCTGAGGTGTAAGATCTCTTACTGTAATTAATTTAGATGATGTCTAGTGTTCAAAGTCGTCATTGAATGTTACTAGGTAGGTCAAGTGTACGGTCGATGTATGGGTTGGTTTGAGTGTCCGTGCAGTCTGACGAAAAAGTGAATGTGTAATGTTCTAATCCTGTCGTGAATGTAAGGAACATTGAGGTCAGTGTGAAAGGTTTGAGTTCGTATGTAATGCGGTATGCTAATGATAAGCGTTAGGTTTTCTAAGATAGTTGAATAACTTGACAACTATTATAGAAACAATAAGCTGTATAAGATAACTCTAAAATCTATTTGTATAAACAATGAAATATATTGAGTTAATATATGTATTCTTATTTAATAAAATATTAGTGTATACAATATTTTTTTATGACCGGTAACGTTTTATTTCCAGATCTGCATGCACTTTAAATAAAATATTATTAGTAATGTGTTCGGTATGGGTTGTGTTAAATGTGTTGTAATAAAAAAAAAAAAATCTTTCTCAATTTGTTTGCCCAAAAAGTGTTTTGTTACAACTGCCATTGCATTCGTGTTGAAAGTTCATGTGGACATAGCAGTGAGTGAAGTGGCTGCAGGAATAGCGTGGGGGATCTAAGTTTCCTTGTCCATAGCCAGGAAGGTCAGAATAAGGCTTAATTCCTGTTATCCTGTATGTGAAAATATTTTAATTTATTTTCAATTAAGCTTCCTGGAAACACTCATATGTACGTACATAAAATTTATCATTAATAAATTTGTGTCACAAATTCATCAAAAATGTCACTAATAACATACTCGCATTAAAGGCAGAACGATTTGATAATCCAAAGGGCATTAATCAGCTTTTCTTTTTTCTGTTCAGCAAAAGAGGTATTTGTGAATTTTATTACTCGAAGCTGTGCTGTCACCCGGATTCAAATTTTAGACTATACAATTATTTCTAAAACTTTCAAAATAAACCTGATCATTGCTAGAGTGAAAAATGTTCATTTTTGATTTTGATTGTTTAGAATAATGATACATTTCTCGTAACCACCCACCAAGCTAATTTAGACACAAGTTATCTGCCATTTAAAAAATATCCGTTGTAAAGACGGTTTGAACCGAAATACTTAGTATTGTTATGGTTATGGCACCATATTTATTCATTGCCATATGTAGTATTAAAATATGAGACGATAGCACTGTAGTGACAAATACGCATTGGTCGTACTTAACATAGAGCCAGTTAACGAGTCATATCACATCAACAGAACCTCATTTATATTACGATATTGTGCTTACTATGGATAACACAATTTACATATTGTTTTAATCCGGCGTTAATAAGCAATATTTGTTTTTCAGTATGTATTTATATGAAGTACTTAATTCTTCTTTGTCGTAACCTCACTTATAATGTCTCAAACAAAAAATGAAAAATATATTACTGAATATAGAAAAGCTCAAGATTGACTGATAAATAATCACAATAAAACTTTCATAAAAGGGCATTAGTATTTTTTTTTCAGAATTTGTTTTCTTGAATGGTATTGTCCAAACGTTTATGTAAATTAATTAAATTATTTTTAATATGATAATATAATGAAACTTCCCTGTCTCTTTACATTGTGTTTATTTAATAGCAATGTTATGTTATTAAAATTTTTGAATGGTTTGATGTGTATTATAAATAAATCATCAATATTAGACAAAACTATATACTAAATATATCGATATTATTAGAACAACCAAAATAAGGTTATAAGGCCGGAGGAGCTTTACAAGATGATGCGTCAGCTTGGTCTGGCCAATCCTCTGGTCAGTACCTTCATGACAGGAGTGTCTCTGATGATTTAAGCTAAGTGCTTCCTATTATTTGCAACATTTTGTGAAAACTTATTGACTAACCATTATGAAGTACGAATCTGATTAAAAAATAAAAATGATACTGTACTCTCACATTTACTGTTCTCGTGACATGGCTCACATAGTATGACAGGTGGTACGAATCCTGTTAATTACGACACACGACCTTATAATTATTTAAGCAGCATTCGATAGGCGGATACGACGAAAGTAGAGCGGGAACATTGCGGCAAGGTAGCACAAGAATTGAATACACTAATTGTGACAGTGACAGGGCTCTGACATGAGACATGGCAGTGATCGATTCGGGCCTGTTGGCAGCCCACGCTCCTTATACAGGCCAAGTACACTTTCAATATTGTATAATCAATAAGTTGATGTCATGGGCTTTGCCGTCACCACTCAACTTGACGTTGGCTTTTGAGGTCTCAGCTGTGTCTATTTACCGTGTAAGTAAAAAAAAAAAATGAGAACGATTTATCTTCCTGTTATTAGATTGACACTGGCATAGCTCGCGTCTGTCAGATATACTCTTGATAACAGGTAGTAAGGTTACAAATATATACTGTCGGGCGGACACATAGATGTCTATACTTTTCTTTAAGGAAATATCTCATTTATTCTTTTAATATGATTTGTGTCGAGTGATTATTTATTCAATTATGTATCCCAACTGCCTTTACGTTTACTGTTTATTACTTCAAAAATGCATCAATAAAAACAATTGGGTGTGAAAGGAGGAGTGAATGCTCGTTTCACTGAATTACGTTCAGCGATTTGGTTCAAATGATTCGTTCGCTGGGAATCAGGTCGCCCTTCGTTGTCGACGACGATGAATGGCTCCAGAGGGAAGGTTGGGGGAATCCTCATGTGATCACACGAGGACTACCGGGTGGACTAGATGCTTGAAATGCCACCAAGTATATTAATTATTTAAAGCAATTGAATTTATAAACAGAAATGTTTGTAAAAACCTTGCTTATATGAAATAAATGACGTAAAAACTGAATATTGGCTATAAACGGTTTCTTAAATACCTATTAAATTATACTTGAAATCTTATTAAGTTAATTGTTTTTATTGTTAAAAATTATTTATTTTATACTCACACTGAAACCCGCCTTTTTGACAAAAAATAAAATATTCTAATATATCTAAAATACTGGCATATTAAAAAAAGAAAAATTGTTTAAGTCGGACTAAACAACATTAAATATCCAATTTTATTTATGTTAGCTTTACAGCCTGTAATGGAAAAACTACAGAACGTATAATTTATAATTGCTTATGAGTAGTAACTCGATATGCTTACAAATCATCAAGGCGGGCTATTATATGGTCTACTCCTCGAGTCGCATATGAATCCTGGCTTACAGTCTTGAACATTGATTAATTCATCATCATTGACAACTGAAAGGTCATGTGATCAAGACTTGATTGAAGATAAGTGCGTTTTCATGCAGTTCCCCGTCACCATCCACTGCTGAAACCTTCGCACTCAATCTTTCTTGTTGCCAGTAGGTCTTAAAATTCGACTGAAAGCAAATGGCCAAGGTATACAGTATTTTAAAAATTACCACAGAAACTGTATTCGCTAGAATATGTATGTCTGGAAGTCGCCTACTCGGAGGTAACACTCAGGGCACGTACGGGGTAACAAGGTTTCGCCGTGCTCTCTTCGGACTTCAGCAAATATACCCTTCCCCCTTCCCGGGAGTCCCATGGGGTTGCTTTCAATGTCTGTCCGTATGTCGAACTCGATTATCTACTCCAAATCTATTTTCGGTATCCTCTCGGATCTTGCTTTCGCCCTGACTGAAAGTGTCCGCTGGCTTAAGACAAATTGAATTTGTCTTTCAACATGTGTAAGTGACTCCGACAGAAATCATTTTGGACCGTCCTGTTGCCGAATAAATTATAGCTGAATCTGATGAAGCCAATCGAAACTTATTTTGGTCACTTATAATAACATCTTCATTGCAGACTTGCGTATATTTGTATGTGAATTTGAATTGTTGAATAAAAAACAAAAAAATAAAAACGATTGCAATACGTTTCATTTTTTTTCTAATTCGAAATTTATGTTTTTACAAAGAAATTTTCACCTAGCAAGATGGTATAACAAATGAACAATATCACAAACTAAGAGTTCTTAAATATGCGTTAAGCAATCAAAAATGTTAATTATAGATTAAATTCACCAGTATTCAATTTATAATGGTCTGTGGAATGCCATTTAAGATCTGTTTCATTTATGGAAAAACTGTGTTTATCAGAATCAGGGGAGATAACAAGGCTCATTGACGCCCGTAGAATAATCCTCGAAACTAGAAATTTCTAAAAGAGCGAATACAAACTAGTTTTTGGTAACACTAAAGCTTCAAGGTAACCCAACAATTTCTCTTGTCATGTTTATGTCAAATGTTCCCAGTTAATTTGTATAGAATGGTTGCGTAAAACTCGCAGGCATTCCAATTACAATAATAGTTCCTTATCATAATTTTTATAAAACAGCTCAGTCTTCCTTCGGGAAATTACCGGGTTTTTTTTATTTATAAAGATATTATTTCAAAGTATCTTCTTTATAAACATCCCAACCGGTTGTATAGTAATAAATAGGATTACACTTATTCAAACAAGGTGGGGATTATAATTAGCCTTAGACCAGGTTCCAAATTGGCAGTACTTCTATATTAACAATGCGAGCATGATTTCTGCACGAAATCTGAGTCAGAAATTTGAAATCTAGGACCTTTTATTTTAAGATTTTCGTCAATAACCATTGATTTCGTAATAAACGAACTACCCCAGAAAAATAGTTATTGAAACCTGAATAAAATTAATTACTAATTAGTAAGCCAATTGTATATCCAGAATTTCCACATCTATAAGGATTGGTATTCAGTTCTAGAAGTCTACAAAAATGAGTTTTGTGTATACTTGGTTTTATTAGTTTGCCTGGAAAAGACCACTTAGCGTTAGACTTATAGAGCTTAGAGTGTTTTACTGTGTATATTTTATTATTTATATAATGAATTTGCAGATTAAGCAAAAACTAACATTGCTATTAATAACTAAGATAGAAATTTTTCACGCCAAATTAGGTAATAGAAGAAAAATTTATTGAAAAGAAATCTGGAACAAGTATCTTATAAATTGCAAAACCACCCAGTTTGAAAAGTTTACAAAAACGAGTTTTGTGTAGACCGGAAACGATTTTATTAGTCCATGTAAAATACCACTTATAGATAGACTTATAAAGCTTATTACAGATATTTTTAATGCTGGTTCAAAATACGGTCAAAACATCAATGACTGTTTTACCTTATCTGAACTCAAAATGTATTGCTCTGAGTCTAAAATTGCCAAAAATTGAATTTCGTATGATCAGGGGACAATTTTATTAGTTCTATTCTCTCTGGATCCGAACAATGTGAACAATTTAGTGCATAAATTTGCTATACACAATGGTTGTTAACATTCAATTAAGTAAGGAGTGAATGAATTGATCCCACCATTAAGAAATTCTCGGTTCATTCGTCGTTAATATTAATGGGAACCAGTTGACAAACTAATACCAAAGGGAGAGTAGAAAGCCAAGAAAAAAACTGTTATTAGGAAAGTTAGGACCCAAGGCGTGAATTTTTCATTGCAGTTTCAGTTGCCTAAGTCGGCACTACTCCTGGGGGAACGACCTATCCTCGTTAACTCTAAAACAGGACGTATTTAAAATTCACTCGGTCCTTATAGAGGAAGGCCGCCTGGCAGGAGTTTGCATTATGGAGCAGCTTCTAGCTGAGGAGAGGGTAGGTTCCAAGTGAACGTTTCATGTACAAGGTAGGTAGAACAAGAAGGAGAATAGGGGAACATAGGGGGAAATGTACTGCAAAGAGGGATGTAAAAAGGGACATTTTTCTTCCCACAGGCTACTTTTAAAAAAGAAACGTTGAAAGTAATTTTTCAACAATCATGGAAGACATACCACCAGGGTATTGAGGATATCGACAATAATAATAATAACTTTATTATCCTGGGACTTTGTCCCTTATGAAATAACCGTAATTATACCATTATAAAACATAAAGTGGGATTATAAAACTGCTTTATAATCTTTCCACAAATGATAACCTCTTCTTTATTGAAATAGCGCTTTCGACAGCTCTATGCCATCATCTTCAGTTATCTCCAATTGGTTATTTAGGATATATCTAACTCATCTAAAACAGTAGTATATTTTTTAAAATCTGTTTAACCAGGCTGCTAAATCCTCGCTCCTCACTTCACTACTATTTGTAAACTGGAGATAACTGAAGATGACAGCTCAGAGCTGCCAAAAGCGCTGTTTCAAAAAATAAGATGTTATCAGTAAGAAAGACAATAAATCTGTTTTATAATTATACCATAACACAATCCGGCAGCAATTCTTTATAAACTAGGGTCTTTAACGGTATCGGTCCCCACTAATATTTGTAACTATCAGATAAAAAAGTATCTAACAAAATGAAGACAAAATAAAAAATTCTTCAAGAATTAAAAAAACCCCGCGAAATCATTGTTTACAAAAACAGTATAAAAAAAATAAGACAAGAACTTGCTAGAAAAATAAAATAAAATAATTTTAAGTAGATATGCATAATAGTAACTTGCATTATAAAATTTTTAATGAAACAACCGAAATCCTGATCTCCTTGACTTCTTTTTTTACAATAGTTTAGGAACACTTAACTATTCACTCACGCGCCTCGATGACCTCTCCTCTGATCCTAGTCCTTTATTATTAACCATTTCCCTAAGACCAATTCACAAACTGCCTCCTCCTTCATTTATTACGGGCCCAGTTGACTGGGACCACTTCCGCCAGCTTCATACGGAGTCCGTAAACCTCAAATTGTCCCTGAAAACATCCCAAGACCTAGACGATGCAGTGCATTCTTTCACTACTCTGGTCCAGAGGTCAGCTTGGGAGGCATCGTCACCCCATCGTCACCCAAAAATCCATAATCATAATCGTTTACCTCAGCATCTCAAAGACCTAATCCAATCCAAACGCCGCTCCAGAACAGTGTGGCAAGATCCCGACATCCTGCTGATCGCCGCTCGTACAATCAGTACTGCCGATTGGTAAAGCGGCGATTGGCATCCTTCCGTTCCGATTCTTTCAATTCCTACCTCTCCTCTCTGTCTACCAGGGATAACTCGTTGTGGAATGTAACCAAAAAAATCCTAAAGTATCAACCTGTTTCACATCCACTCCGTCGTGATGATGGGTCCTGGGCGGCTTCGGATGGGGATAGGTCGGAGGAATTTGCTCTGCATCTTACCCATACTTTCACACCTCACCTTTCTCATCAAAGCCATACTCACAGCACAACTGTGGAAGATTTCCTCACTTCACCTATTCCTCTCTCTCTTCCACCAAAAGCCGTTAATCCCTCTGAGGTCAAATACCTTCTGAAAAACTTACCTTACCGAAAATCCCCTGGATATGATCTCCTTACTCCTCAAATTCTCAAACAGCTTCCTCCTAAAGCCATAATCTTTTTAACCTATATATACAATTGCATTATCCGAACGACGCACTTTCCTCTCCTCTGGAAACATTCCATTATTGTCCTATTCGCCAAACCCGGTAAACCACCCAATGAAGCCTCATCTTACCGTCCAATTAGCCTACTCCCTATCCTCTCAAAAATATTTGAGAAACTCCTACTAAAACGTCTACTTCCAATTGTTGAATCCAAAAACCTTTTTCCCACACACCAGTTTGGTTTCCGCCAACGACATTCCACTGCTCAACAAGGCCTTCGCGTTGTTGATCACATCTCCTCAGCCCTTGAAACCAAACAGTATTGCACTGCTGCCTTTCTCGATATAGCTCAAGCTTTTGACAGGGTTTGGCACGCAGGTTTGCTCTACAAGCTCAAAAGATATTTACCACAGACCCTTTTCCTAATCCTACAGTCCTACCTTTCAAACCGCTTCTTCCAAGTCCGCTGTGGTTTAGAATACTCTAACTACTATCCCATAAGTGCAGGAGTTCCACAGGGCAGTGTCCTGGGCCCCATCCTCTATAACCTATACACCGCTGATGTCCCCTCTACTCCCAATACCTTCTTGGCCACATTTGCAGATGACACTGCAGTCTTGTCATCCCACCCAGACCCCGACATAGCATCCCATAACCTTCAAAAACACCTTGACGAGATCGAGTATTGGTGCAATCAATGGCGGATCAAAGTTAATGAAGCAAAATGCTCCCACATTACCTTCACCCTTTGTCGCAAGTCTTGTCCACTAGTTTATTTTAATTCTATTCCTCTTCCTGTATCCGAGACAGTACGGTACTTAGGCTTCCATCTTGACAAACGACTGACCTGGAACCCACATACGAGACTAAAAAGACAAGAACTAAACAGACGCTTTGGACAACTGTACAGACTACTTCAAAGGACATCCCATCTCTCAATAGAAAATAAACTACTAATCTACAAAGTTATACTTAAACCAATCTGGACATACGGAATAGAGCTATGGGGGACAGCAAAAAAGTCGAACATCAAGCGTATCCAATCCTTTCAATCAAAAGTCCTGAGAACAATAGTAAATGCCCCTTATTATGTCAGCAACAAAACCCTTCATAACGACCTTAACATACCCTACATTCTAGAACTCATCCCTTCCAAGTTTATGAAATTCCACAGTAGCCTTTCCAACCACCCTAATCCTGTGGCACAGTCATTGCACTGCGCCACTCATCCCTATAATCCTCCTCGGAGACTGAAACGGCAGTGGCCTCGTGACCTGCTATAAGCGCGTGACAGTGGGAGTCCTGGCAATGGCCAGTTTCTCCAATCATGTCCTGAGCGTCTGTGGCTCTCGCGCTCTTAGTCAGCCTCTACTGGCTAGTATCCGGTGACGCGGCTGACGGAGGAGCGTGGGGGACTTCCCAAGACTCCGCTTTCTCTTCGCGGTGGATTTGGGGGGTCTCTGGGCTGTCTGTAAATATTGTATGAATGAGCGAGTGAATGATGAACTGTAAATATGGTATGAATGAGAGCATTTATCTTAATTACTTATTGCCTTATAAAAGGCAGATTGTAATTTTAGCACAATAAAGGATTATATATAAAAAAAAAAAAAATGAAACAAAATCAAATAAAGGAAATATATTTTTTATTTTACCTAAAATTTATTTAACGTAACATTAACAACGGCATTACATATTTAAATGTGTTGGTAGAAGCCAATTCGTCTAAGAAAGTTGAGAGTTTTTTTTTTGTGATTTCTCTTGCATTATTCTGGTAGACCGATTCTTTTTCGAGAAGTTTAGTCCAAGGCACGAGAGGACATGCGTATGAAAAATTCTCCCACCAAGGTTTCACTTCTGAATTGTGTTCTAGAAGGTGGGAAGATGCAAGCATGGTACAGGCGTTGGTAAGGGCAGGTTAAGTCAAGAAGGTGAGAAAGCAAGTAATAAACTAAAAAAATAATTTAAGTTGATAACAATCGACATGTTTAACATTTTTTAAGATTCTTAATTTAATTTTTAAGATGAAGTTGCTCAAGATTCTTTTTTATTTTTTTTAATTAAAGGAATCGTGTTTCTGAATTAGGTATTATATTAGGATCACTCTCATCATGCGATTTGTTGAAAACAACGCTAGCGAATGTTATCTGGCTCATTGGCGATGTGCAAGTTGTGCCAAGTAAATTGCCAATCCGGCTAAAACCTGGCCGGACGTAGGACAAGAGATGATAGGCATGAGGCAACCTTATCAATCAAGAAAGAAGCTGATGATTGATCATAGGGAGCGCGGCCAGTGTCTTCTTCATTAACCGAGTGGTTGTCCTTTTTCTTCGGGACCGGTCTAACAGGGAGAGCCTTCTGACCAATCTGTCTCATCTGTCCTTCTACTCAAGGTCCAAGGATAAAAGTCTGTCTTTCTCAGCGTATGCTAGGATATGCCCAACGAATTTCCTGGGATACGCTTTTTTTTAATTATTTTTATTGAAAAAAATTAGTAATCAAAACTTATAGCCAAAAAGAAAATTTTCAAATTGAGCTGAAACTAAAGCAAACAGTATTTGTGTAAAATGTAAGACCTAAGAGGCATATTGTAACTACAATGCAGCAACTGAGTTTTAATCGGCAAATACAAAGCATCTTGCATAATTGAATTCGGGTTAATCAAAATCGCAATGGTTAGTTTAAATATGAATACTGGAAGGTGAATTTAGCAATAATTATTATTCTGCAAATGATGACAAATAAAGGACCAGAAATAATATGCAGAATTCGGAATAAGCGAATTGCCGACCCAGCCTTTCATCTTCCGAAGGCGTTAGGTACTTGGAAAATTCGATGATAAAATTGCAGAAGAAGACAACTACTTTAGAACATCTTTATTGTGGCAAAATTACAATCTGCCTTATTGGGCAATAATTAATTGTCATAAATGTTCTCATTCATACAATATTTACAATTCTTCGCTCAACATTAGTATTTACAAACAGCCCAGAGACCTCCCAAATAATCATGGCTGTCACCTCCCTCACAAGCTATGTGCAAATGTATAGAACCACCTGAGGAAAAGAAACGTGATAGGACCGTTACCAATACCCATATACGGGGAATGCAAACAAGGAAAACATATACTGATTAGTGTGGTGGCTACTTTGCAGATTCTAGGTATCCTCCAGAAACCTTGTAGATTTTTCCTGGCCTGTTGAGGCAGTTAACATTTGAACAAACTGCATAACCGGTATGAATCGTAATCATCCAGATCACGGCACACTATAAAATAATTATTTAAGATAATTTAGCTAATTTTATAATACACTATTGTCAATGCGACGATTCTAACTTTGACTATGGCAGAACAACTTTCTTGTTCGTTTATCAGTGTTTGATTACATTCGTTCCATGGAATCCGAGGAGACGATTAGTGTGATATACGGGTGATACCCGAAATTTACCAGATTCCGAACCTCAGAGAAGTGCCTATTTACAATTAGTGTTGACATTGGTATACTAGGTCATTTGACTCAATTCCTGCGACCCCTATACTTGTAGATTATATCACACGCTTCTTCGAGTCTTTATCATTGGTCTACGCCCTGTTCTCCATCACAATCCGTCGAAATGTTGCTGCCCAAACAGCCCCAGTGAATGCTACTATGTTTTATTGCCCTTTATAGAAATTCTTGGTTCGACAAAACTCTTGACGGCGACAACGCCGGTTATATTGGACAGCACTTGGAATGCTTCGCGATAATATTTAGAGAGTTGGTTAAATATATTCTGCAGCGTAAACGTTTTGTGCTATCCTTAAAAATGGCATTAGATATTTGTTTGGATATTTAATCAAAAATCTTGGATTGCATTCGGATCTGGTTCAGCAGATAACAAAGAGTAACATATTTATCTCTGCACATCAGGATTTTTATTAGGATTTCTTTCACTGGAGTTCCTATTAAAAAAAATTTTCATTTACATTTTAAGCTGTAAAAGACTTTAGACTTTAGATTTTAGACCAGATAATTACAAAATATTTGTTATATACAAAACGACAATAATTTTATTTATTATTTATTCTTTTTGTTTGGAACAACGCAGCATGTATTGCTTCATGATGGGCTGATTGAGTCCGAAACGAAATTATTGTATAAATACAAGAGAAAAATATATCAGGAAGGCTATTGCGCAAATTTGCGATATTTACTATAGTCTAGTACTATAATGTTACTAGGTCAGTTGCAGAAAACTTGATGTATCAGTGAGTTTGGATGCCCGTGAAGTTTGCCATGTCAAGTATTGAGGGTTTAGTTTGAAGGACATGCCTTCGTATGTAATGTGTCACACATGTTATTTTTGTTATCATCGACATTACATTACAACAGTGGAATGTACTCATATCTGCTATTAACAGCTGTTTGTAAGTGACTGATGAATGTTTCTTCTTGGTACCTGAAGTGACCCTTTGAGCTTAACTCCCCATCTTCTCCAGTTCTGATCGAATCTTCGATGAGGGTTTGAGGGGGATGTTTTTGATGAGAATGTCTGCATAATAGGGTTGGGATGACCTTGAATTTTACTGTGAATTTAGTGTAATGTTCATGATAGATCACGAATGAACAGACTACGTAGGTCATTGTGTACAGTCCAAAAACGTACATGGGTTGCGCCAGTCATGTGGCAGTGTTGCTTTGGATTTCTGGTCTCGAAGGCAAACCACAGATCTTGGGTCAGTCGTTGTAAGCCCCGTTTATATTGAGCGTGATGTTGGTTTTAAGACGTTCAAATGACTGTGGGTAGTTGGTTTTAGTGAGACACCCGATGTGCTACGCGTGCGCAAGAAACTTGATAATGAATATAAAACACAAAATTAACAACCATAACAAGGATGTATTTTTCAGATTGTATAACTTACAGTTTGTACATAATAAGTTTAATTTAATCAATATTATATGAATATGTGCATTTATGCCATATTGAGCGGTCACTGCACTGCTATTCTCTGGTCATCTAGGCCCACTTTGATAGCAATTTGCCGCTGTATTAAGCCATCCGCACCAACGGCCGAATCACACTGAGATCGCCACAATTAGATACCCATGAAGACACCCCCCTCCACTCCCCGCCTGTTACATCCATTCATAACTGATTGCACTGGATCAAAGCTCAAAGAGGGATTGTAGTTTAAACTATAATGAAGGATTTAGAGCTCTCCATTTCATTGCCATTAGTGCATGTATTTGTAATTTTGTAAATCTGGCGATCTCACGTAAAAACATTTATCTAAATCCAAATTACAAATATTAGATTTAGTTGGAGGTCCATTTCTATTGGGTCAGCTTGCATCTCATAGTGGTTTACATGGCAACTAGCTGGGCAATCAAGGTATCATGGAAGCATCTTCTGACCCGCAAACAATACAAGTGAAAACCCATACTTAAAATTACCTACCGACAGAAGCAAAAAAAGGAGTGGGGCAACGTTGGAACAGTTAGTTAACAGCCATAAAGGAGCAAAACAGAGCTTGGGTGAAATCGAATTGAATTACCTGATTGAGAATAGTACATCCCAAACCTACGATAGAACAACATAAATTCCCAGTGGCTCAACAAAAACCTGACAACCAGAACGACTCAAAGAAATAGCTAGAGTAATTCCTTAGATAAATCACAAAACTGAACATCCATAGATAAATTGGCTTCTAGTTAAAAATTTAAATTGATACTGTCACTAATATTCATTATTACCAACGTAGCGTCAAATTAAGATCAATAGCTTAGCAAACAAAATTAATATTTTGAGTCGATCTACCACAATATAGACAAAATAAAAATTCTAAAAAAAAAAAGAACTTTTACGTTTAATGTACTAGGTAGAAAAGTAACTTTAACGTTTTATTATTTTTAAATTTGCTAATGGGTAATTTGTATTGATCCATTTCCAGGAAATGCATTGATCAACTTCTTGGCAACATTCGCAGACGACACTGCAGTCCTGTCAACCCATCCAGACCCTGATATAGCATCCCAAAATCTTCAAAACACCTTGACGAGATCGAGTATTGGTGCAACCAATGGTGCAACCGAAGTCAATGAAGGAAAATGTTCCCACATAACCTTTACCCTCTGCCGCAAGTCCGCAAGTGTTTGGGCAACTGTACAGACTACTTCGAAGGACATCCCACCTCTCAATAGAAAACAAACTACTTATTTACAAGGTTATACTTAACCCAATCTGGACATACGGAATAGAGCTATGGGGGACAGCAAAAACGTCGAACATCAAGCGCATCCAATCCTTTCAATCAAAAGTCCTAAGAACAATAGTAATTGCCCCTTATTACATCAGCAACAAAACCCTTCACAATGATCTGAATATACCCTATATTCTTGAACTCATCCCTTCCAAGTTCTTAAAATTCCATAGTAACCTATCCAACCACCCTAATTCCCTAGCACAGTCATTGCACTGCACCACTCACCCCTATAATCCTCTTCGGAGATTAAAACGGCAGTGGCCTCGTGACCTGCTCTAACTAAGTGATAGTGGGAGTTCTGGCAATGGCCAGTTTCTCTAATCATGTCCTGAGCGTCTGTGGCTCTCGCGCTCTTGTTCAGCCTCCGCTGGCTCTTATCCAGTGACGCGGCAGACGTTGGAGCGTGGGGGACTCCCCAAGACTCCGCTTCCTCCTTCGCATGCGAGGGAGGTGACAACCTTGTGGACTTGGGGGGCCTCTGGACTGTTTGTAAATATTGTATGAATGAGCGAGTGAATGATGAATTGTAAATATGGTATGAATGATAACATTTATCTCAATTACCCATTGCCTAATAAAAGGCAGATTGTAATGTTACCTTAAAAAAATTGATTGAAACATTAAATTTGCTACTTGCAGATTTATTCAATTTCTAAGGAGCTAGAGTCACGATTATTTGCTTTGCTTAATACAAGGCTTATAATTTTGGTATCATCCATATTTGTTGTAAGCAACAACGTTATTAAAGTTATGCAAGCAAATATTATATTCTCAAGGCCAGTGCAAGATAACTAAGAAATTGAATCTAAGGTGCGATATAAAATTAGTGAAAAATTTCATGCTGCAGAACAAAGGGAAATCCCTAAAGAGCAAAGCTATTCATACTATTGGTTGCTCACAAGTGTGAGCAATGCTTACGTTTAGGTGTTAATAGATGGGAACAAACTAGAAGGAATATTTTTTAAGACTAAAATAATGGAAAATGCATTCTATTTTTTCTAATTTTTGATGCAACTCATAAATTAAATAATATAAATATGCCAGTTTATATCGTTCTGGAGATAAGGTCAAGGGTGTTCTATTGGCAAATGAAACTGCCAGAAACTTCGTTTTGAGATGTACAAAATTTCCTGTGAAACTTTTCTTCTTTACTACTAATAATATATTATAAACTTATGTCTACATGTATATTCTATGCATGCATTTTATTACAAATGTACAGACATACATGTAATAAAACCACAATTTTTGAGGTTTTCTCGTCTGATTCGAGTTTGGTAATTTAGACTTCTTAATAAATAAGACTCTCATTATTTCGTTTTTTTTCTGTAGTAGGGGGGATTGACTGTACCGTTCTCTATAATACAACCGTCGGTGGATCGCCAACAAACCATTTGTCAGACTCAACCCCTTAGCTGTGACTACATCTAGAGCGGGACTCACAGACAGATCGCCGATATCGGCCACATCCGGATGATAAAAGATGTTCAGCTACAGCGACGCTGGTCAGGGGCTGCTACAGTTCCTCGCAGGGTCAGGTTTCCTCAGATGGTAACATCCACGGCCGACTCCTCCACTTTTTTCTCAAACTTTTTCTTATAGCCTCCTCAGCCTCTAATTATCATTTCTATTTCTTCAAAGCCTATATATCTTCTCTCACTGTCTGCGCTCTCTTTCTTTTCTCTCTTCTTTTCCCTCCTTTCCCCTCCTTCCTTTTTTCCTCCACCCGCTCGCTCCCTCCTTATCCTGCGCCGGTTCCCTCTCCTTCTCTATCACTCAATCTGATGTCGTTCGGCATCTGTGAGCCCCGCTCAGTCGCGATACTGGATGGCATTGGAATCAATAATCCTACTGGCCAGCACCTGCTCCTCCCTATGTGTTAACAATGATACTATTGATGAGAATAAATTGTCTAACCATCTATTTGTTACATTTAAATGCAAAACATCAGTTGTTGCAATAATATAAGTTATACATGCCTATTATCTACCTTCATTTAGATAAATGTTTCCTCCGGGCACCTCTGCTGCACGGTGCACCACTATATACTCACTTGACTGACAATACAGCTAAAATTCTCCAGCTGTTTCAGAATGTGATTATGAGAAATGTGGTCAAACATACCTCTAAGAACGCCGACCGGCCCGTTGTTTGGTGTGCCGTGGGCGAGTTCATCCACCGAAGACACATCAAGTTTTTTGACTCGTTGCAGCACCTAACAAACCCCGTGTTTAACCCTATCACCCCACCACCCTTTGCGCATCTATGTCAACATACTGTCGGGGAAAATTAGGTTAAGATTTTTGTGTTAGATGTAAGTTAGTTTTAACTCTATGATTCATGAGATGTGATAGATGTGCCCCATCACTTTTAAACGTGCTTAAACAATGAATGTATAATGTACATTATACTTTTGTAACATTCACAAATCGCAATGTAAAATGTAGCCAAGATACAGGACATATAATGACCTACTGTAAATAGATTAATTTATAAAAAACAAAACAAATAAAGTAAACATATATAACTTTATTACTGATCTGATTACCTCATATTAGTACAATAAATTTTTATTAAACTTCTTTATTGTGCTAAAATTACAATCTGCCTTATTAGGCAATAAGTAATTTTGATAAATGTTGTCATTCATACCATATTTACTATTTCCATTCACTCGGTCATTCATACAGCATTTACAAACAACCCAGAGGCCTGCCAAATCCACATGGTTGTCACTTCCCTCGCATGCGAAAGAGGAAGCGGAGTCTTGGAGTCCCCCACGCTCCTCCGTCAGCCGCGTCACCGGATACAAGCCAGAGGAGGCTGACGAAGAGCGCGAGAACCTCATACAATCAGGACATTATTGGAGAAACCGGCCATTTCCAGGACTCCCACTGTCATGCATTTATAGCAGGTCACGATGCCACTGCCGTTTCAATCTCCGAGGAGGGTTGTAGGGATGAGTGGTGCAATGACTGTGCTACAAGATTAGGGTGGTTGGACAGGTTCATATATTTCATGAACTTGGAAGGGATGAGTTCAAGAATGTAAGGTATATTAAGATCGTTATGAAAGGTTTTATTGCTGACGTAATAAGGAGCATTTACTATTGTTCTCAGGTTTTTTGATTGAAAGGATTGGATATGCTTGATGTTCGCCTTTTTTGCTCTCTCCCATAGCTCTAAATAACTACTAAAATCTAGATTTAAAGATTGGGAGGGTTGATGAACGACGATTATTGATGGGAATAAAGATCCACAGGTTTGTGGGACGGATAAGAAAAGAACGGTCAAAGGATGAAGATTTGTCAAATGGAAATGCAGGTATATAATTACCACTAATTAATCAATAATTGCCCCTTTTTGTTTTCATTATTATGACGATAAAAATGGTTTGAATCCATATCGAACTAAATTGTGATTGTAAAGCGCCTCTTGAATTGCGGGTATACTTTTCATATTGGTTAGGCCAGAGTAACTGTATTTTTTAATATTATTATTTTTTTCATAGTATAAATACAAAAAATCTTTAAAAATGTCATTAATATCACCTATCATCCTATCAGCTTCAAATCAAGAAGTGCTTTTTTTCAAAGGCATAATAATTTGCATGGTAGTTGCATTTGGATTTTTTCTTGTCATAGGCCGGTTTATGACTTGTAATTTAAACATAAACTCTGAATTTTATTTTTCCGGAGGATGCTTCCTCTTGGGGTTCATCACGTCGAGCCTCGTCCAAAATTATCGTTTACCCCTTGTTCGTTAAAACATTATTATTTTTTTTTATTCTCAAATTTGGACTACAGTCGACCATGTATATGTACCAATCGTCCTAAAAAAAAATGAAGAATCAATTTTCCTTTTTAATCAAAAAAAATAAAATATTTTCCTAACATTTCAATTAGAGTATGAAATCACAGATCTCTAAATCCCTGCTGATTACTCGTATTGCCTGAAGCTGCCTCAATAGACTTTTATTACTAAAAGTTAATAAAACTGTTAATAAAATCACCTAACGCAACTAATTTCTTAGCGCCAAATATGAATTCAATTTCATGTTTTGAAATATTTGCAAAGGAAGTAAGGAACTGAGAAAGATGCTTGCCGGACTCTGCGAGGGTTTCTCGACAAAAAAAAAATGAACTGTACTTTTTATTTTATTAAAATAATTTTACCTCAAATGGGTTATGCATCAAGCTGATGGCTATTGGCCATATATTTTACCCATTGAAGCATATCTTTGATGATCTATTTGTTTCCATTTCTCTGACTGGATACTCATGCATGACTTTCGGGATATATTTCAGAAATAAAGCAGAAAAGTGAAAAAAATTTATTGTAAAAAACTTAGTCAAATAATAAATAACATTGAAAAACACTGAATACGTGTTAATATTTAAGGCTCAGCGCTAAAGGAAAATTAAACGTTATATATTCGTTTAATACCTTGTTAATGGTTCTATATATCACGTACATTTCCAAGAGCATAACTGTGTTTATTATTTTTTCCCACTCACCTGTTGCTCATGAGGGATAAACAAAGGTAGCAGCTGATTGCATAACGCGTCCATAAATGGTTATAATCCCTATGTTTAGAGGCCAATGATAATTAGGAAAACTGGATAGTGATTTATGTACTGTTGAATAAGTTTTGATGAATTACACCCCCTCTATTTAGCTGTTCATGGCAAAGATTTGAAGCCATCGCAAGCAATTACATTATGGATCTGTATGTTGATTTAATTCTCTAAAGATACTGTAACTGTCCGTCTCCCTCGTTGAATTTCTATGAGTTTCAGTAAATGATGTGCCTCTCTCTAAGAAGCATTTGACTTACAAAGTTCAGTAAAATCGCGATTACAGTAGAAACTGTAGATGTAAACTTAATTAAAGTATGTAGATTGATTCAAATTGGCCCTAGACCCATCGAGAATTCGAAATGGCAGTACCTAACTGTGCCCTTTAGGTGAATAAATTTAGACATCACAATAATTCTAAGAAAAGAGTTCAAAATCACTCAATTTATGGCAGTAATTTCTGTTATTGTAAGAAGTATGAATGAATTCTTACATCCCAATAAGTAATGCTGCACGAGGAAATTTTATTTAAAAAAAAATATCTTAATTTAATTATATTATACAGGCTATGTTGCTCTATGTTAAATTATAAAAAAAAATACTAGAATATTCTTGGACCAGTAGCCACGTCCTTTTTTGAATTTCTTGTTGTTTTTTTAAATCAGAATATATTCGTTTCTTTCACCTTAGCATCTGTATTTTAATTTTACTCTTTGCGAGCTTGCCGTTTAAACTAAATTAGTAATTTTTCAAGTCCATTTTGACACAAAGAAGAAATGAAAAAGGTAGCCATTTCAATTAAACATGAGTAAGTGACTTTAATCATTTTTTTGGAAATTGAGAACAGAAATATTAATATTAAATCATATTTATTAACATATTAAATCATATTTATTAACATATTAAATTAAAGATATAGGCATTCTTATAATTGATGTGTAATTCATGTTTTAGCCATTAAAGTTATGTTTGAGAGTGTTTTTTTTTAATGAATGGTATTTGGCATGGAAGTTTCAGTAGACCAAACTTTAAGTAAATAAAAGTATTAACTAATAATTAATAAATAATTTGTAGTTAAAAAATAAACATTTCCCCACAAGAAAGCACCATATTAATCACAGTAGCTGACGTCTTAATTAATAATATGTATTGAGGGTTAGAAGGATATTTAGTAAAAGTCGCTAAAACTGTCGATGGTAAATAAATAAACAAAATCACTTTCTTCATCTTTTTATTTTTTTAAGAGATTTTTTTTTTAATTACTACGAAAAAGAAATTTTTTGTGCCAAATATGAATTCAATTTCATTTTTTGAAATATTTACAAAGGAAGTAAGGAACTGAGAAAGTGGGATACATTTTAGAGAGATGCTTGCCGGACTCTGCCAGGGTTTCTTGGCAGCAAAAAAATGAACTGCACTTTTTATTTTATTCCGGTTTCAATCAATTTTATTAAGATAAAATTACAATCTGCCTTTTATTAGGCAATGAGTAATTGAGATAAATGTTATAATTCATACCATATTTACAATTCATCATTCACTCGCTCATTCATACAATATTTACAAACAGCCCAGAGGCCCCCCAAGTCCACAAGGTTGTCACCTCCCTCGCATGCGAAGGAGGAAGCGGAGTCTTGGGGAGTCCCCCACGCTCCTACATCAGCCGCGTCACTGGATAAGAGCCAGCGGAGGCTGACCAAGAGCGCGAGAGCCACAGACGCTCAGGACATGATTATAGAAACTGCCCATTACAAGAACTCCCACTATCACTTAGTTATACCAGGTCACGAGGCTACTGCCGTTTTAATCTCCGAAGAGGATTATAGGGGTGAATGGTGCAGTGCAATGACTGTGCTAGGAAATTAGGGTGGTTGGATAGGTTACTATGGAATTTTATGAACTTGGAAGGGATGAGTTCAAGAATATAGGGTATATTCAGATCATTGTGAAGGGTTTTGTTGCTGACGTAATAAGGGGCATTTACTATTGTTCTTAGGTCTTTTGATTGAAAGGATTGGATGCGCTTGATGTTCGACTTTTTTGCTGTCCCCCATAGCTCTATTCCGTTTGTCCAGATTGGCTTAAGTATAACCTTGTAAATAAGTAGTTTGTTTTCTATTGAGAGGTGGGATGTCCTTCGAAGTGGTCTGTACAGTTGTCCAAAGCGTCTGTTTAGTTCATGTCTTTTTAGCCTCGTGTGTGGGTTCCATGTCAGTCTTTTGTCGAGATGGAAGCCTAAATACCGTACTGTCTCAGACACAGGGAGAGGAATTGAATTTAAAAAGACTGGCGGACAGGACTTGCGGCAGAGGGTAAAGGTTATGTGGGAACATTTTCCTTCATTGACTTTGATTCGCCATTGGTTGCACCAATACTCGATCTCGTCAAGGTGGTTTTGAAGGTTTTGGGATGCTATATCAGGGTCTGGATGGGTTGACAGAACTGCAGTGTCGTCTGCGAATGTGGCCAAGAAGGTATTGGTGGTAGAGGGGACGTCAGCGGTGTATAGGTTATAGAGGATGGGGCCTAGGACGCCTTTTATTTTATTAAAGATAGTTTATTTTATTTTTTTAAACCATCTCACCAAAACTCGTCTTTATATCAAACAAAGTAAATCATTAGCTAAACCAATTAAGATTGAGAATGATGGTTCATTCATTATATTACACTTTGATACTTTTATTATTTTCATTCTTATTTTTATTTCACTGTTTTCTACATATATTGTTCCATGTGTTTTGCTGGAACCTCAGTTTTTACTATTGTATGTTTATCTGGTTTGGTATTTAGTATTATTAATATAATATCGTATTGCATTTGACTTTTTCAATTTTTTTTATATTTTATTTAATTTATAATATCAATTTTCTTATAGAGGTTTAATATTGATTTTAATTTGTCATGACTCTCTGTTTGATGTAATAGTTCCAGAATTGAATAGTGCCAGAAATCAATTCGTTATTTGTACGTCATTGTTATTCACAGGGGACTTTGTCCAGAATTTTTTTTTATTCATTTTCAACAAATAAAGTACACGGTTTGTGTTGCTGTTTCACAAAACTTCGTACATTTACAATTATGTTTGCAATAGTGTCTCTAAAGTACTTAACCTAGTGGAAAAAATTTTAAAAGTTTTAAATTTTGATTTTGGTTCAAAAAGTTATAAGCATATTTTTAGCTATTGGGAAATTCATCATTAAAATTTCAGATCAATTAACTCGTTATTGCGTTCATTGTCGTTGGACAGACAGGAAAACTGAAAAAATACATTGCCCCAGCCCGTAAATACAAGTACAGCCTCTCCCTTTCGGGGTAAGCAGCAATAATGAATTTGAAATTGTTAACAAAAACGGGTCGTTGAGAAAAACGTATATCAAACACTCAATGCATTTTAATAAAACGGCAATTTGTAATTTATGCCTTTTATTAAAATTGAATAATACCAATTAGGTTCATTGAACATTAAAATAAAGGTAATGGTCATAGGCAATTAGTATTTTTATGATCGTTTATAGAATGTGGAGGAAGGAAATGAAATAATATATATTTATCACCGAGGGGAGACCATTCATCCTTTGATGTCAACATCCCTCCCCGACAGTCAAAGCATTCTCCCGCAAACATTTAATAATGGCTTTGGAATGCTAGTAATGTTTCTTGTAAATTACGAGAATACATTTTTCTGATGGAGGAGAACTCTGAGATCGCTAATTGAACTTCCGAGCATATGTGTACATTTATATAAAAAAATTCCTGAGGCAATAATTTGTGATATGCCAACAAATTTAATTGTACGAGGCTGTTAAGAAATTATTCGAGCATGAGAACATTTTTGACTTTAAAATAATTATTTGCCTGTTTTTCTTGAATTATTGATATCATTTACTAATCCTTACTTCAATTATGTACCACAACTGTACTGGAGTTTCATTTACTATTAAATGTCACAACAATAAATTGTGGTTTATTAGTTTATTTATAGTTTATTATTATGGTTTATTATAGTTATTATTTATCGAGTGCTCGAAATACGGAAGCCCTTGGTTTTTTCTGTCATCCTGCAATCGGGTCGCCCTTCAGTTGTCTGTGATGATGAATTACGTAATAGTGTAAGCCAAGATTCCTAAGTTAGTACATGGGGATTATTGGGTATCATACTGGCTTTAAATGCTACAGTAATATATCAATGGTTTTATTTTATGCGGTAACGTGGTTTTATGCACAATAACTTTTGCGACGACCTAGTATGAACAAAATAAAGGACCAAGAAAAAAATAGATCAAAAGAAACGTTACTCAAACAAATAACAATATATCAAACAATCTTTAAACAATCCATGACTAAGGGACTTAAAATGCCACCCTATATTCAAAAATTCCCAATGTTTTGAATTAAACATTCTTCGCATAAGTTGCCTTGTCTGCCAATGCGCTCTCAGTTCTACCTACATTTCCCAGTTATAGGTCTCTTAATTGAAAAATCATTGCACGATTTCCTCCTTTCAATGTCTTGCCATTTGAATTTCTTGATTCACTCTACATCCTTCCTGCGTACTAGACTTAATGCTAACTGAATTGATATTGGCTAACTTATCAACTCTCTCATTCTATTTAACCTACAGCATTCCCCCATCCATCTTCTTCTTCCTTTCCATTTCCCACTTACCTCTCATCTCAAGTAGATATGACAACCAGTGTGGGAACAACCATCGAACTATGCTGTAATTATGCTGATGAAAGGGATAGGACATTCAGAATACATCCACCATATTGTTGATCCGACGTTTGACGATTTCTTATGTTTATTAATTTACAAGATTAATTTATCATATCTGCCCCCTGAGTTGCAGTGGGGTTACATCAGATAAGTCTTTGTATACAGTCCCTGTATGATGGGTTTGGGTGTCAGTCCATTTTGTCGCCTCCGGATACTTACAATTTCCGTATACTATTCTAGTGCAGTCGTGAACTCGATAAAGTCAGGTCAGCTTGAATGGTTTGTACGCTAAATGGTCCACCTGCCACAAGTCTCAGGTCTTTTGATTGCAAAATCTGTACGGTCTTGATGTTAGTCACCTTAGCGTATACGTAAATTTGGGGTTAAAGCGCAAGTCTCTCTAAGTATTGTCCCAATAGTTAGTTCTCAAAATTTAGGATTAGTAGCACCAGGGCTGAAAGGAAAACTCACTAGTAGTTTTCTAACCACAAATCCCGTTTATTTAACGCTCAAATGTTATTGGCTCTTGATAATAGCAGTTGGAAATGCCGGAAGCGCTTGGGTTTTAAATAATAATTAAGAACGGACTTTGTTGGTAAACACCAGTAAGTAACTGCTTCCGACGCTTTTTAAGTATTTGGAGGTCAGTGTGATTTAATACATTTTACCACGATTTTGTACATAAAACAGCTGCTATTTTTATATTCATAATTTAAAATGTATAAACAAATACTATTGGATGAATGATCATCTGGACCTATGAAACGGGAGCGTATATTCCAACAAGGTTGCACAGGTGACGGCAATAAACCCGTTTCCGGTGTGGCAGATTTCACCAACTGACCAGTGACTATCATCTGCCAACCCGGCACAGGTTGGCCCAACACAGCTGAATCGGCACTAAACTTCGGCACGCGGCCGGCTGTAATGCTGTGTTTGTACATTGCCATGCCCGGCCTGCCACGGCAATAAAAACTTAACTAAACTCAAATAAATAAACACTCCACCCTCATAAATAATTCCCCGAGCCATAATTCACAAATTAAAATTCTCCCGGCTAAGCAGATCGGGAGAGATAGTGGGATAGTCGACGCCGGCAGTGGTGCCCACTCCGGCCGGAGAAAAAATTATCACCTACGCTCCTCAGCGGAAACGGCCATTCATTAATCTTATTTACGGCTTTTTATAGACCTCACTATCATCACTATTACTATAAGCTAAAAATTGAAAATAAAAACAGCCCTGATAAATAAACTGGCAGTAGCACGCTAATTGCGTATTCAACAGTAAGAATTTCTCGTTTAAACTGATTACGAATCGGTATGAATTATTAATATGAATAATTTGTTATTTAATAATAGCAACCAATTTGTTCAATATGAACAATATATGAAAATATCATAGAATTTATATTCGAATTATTGTTTAACAATGGAAAACCCTCAGAAGCAATGCCTCCTGAATTTAGACTAGATATTTGATTATTTAACCAAATTTACTACTTTAAATCTAAATTAGAACATTTAAAATGAATCACAGGGAGGTTATAAAACGTCAACTACTACAAAATTTCACGAAAGTAACCTAATATATAAAGAAAAGAACTAAACAGACGCTTTGGACAACTACAGACTACATCAAAGGACATCCCATCTCTAAATAGAAAATAAATAACTAATCTACAAAGTTATACATAAGCCAATCGGGACATACGGAATAGAGCTATGGGGGAGAGCAAAAAAGTCGAACATCAAGCGTATCCAATCCTTTCAATCAAAAAACCTGAGAACAATAGTAAATGCCCCTCATTACGTCAGCAACAAAACCCTAATACTCTAGCACAGTCAATACACTGTGCTACTCATCTCTATAATCCTCATCGGAGACTAAAGTGGCAGTGGCCTCGTGATCTCCTATAAATGTGTGACAGCGGGAGTCTGGAAATGGCCAATTTTTCCTAACATGTCGTGAGCGTCTAAGGCTCTATCGTGGGCAAGGGAGGTGACGACCAAGCGGATTTTGAAGGTCTCTGGGCTGCTTGCAAATACTATATATGAATGAGAGAGTGAATGGAGAATTTTAAATTTGTTATGAATGAGATAACATTCTGTATAATAAGGCAGATTGTCATTTTATCACAATCAAGAGTTTTGTATTTGAGAAATATAAATATACATATTCAATATATATATATGTAAGTTTGAACGTTACCGCCAAACTTCGGGACATATGCTAGATGTCCCTACAGAGCTAGCTAGTATCAAACAACGCTCCAAGTGGTGTAACCTGCGATATAAGAGCTGTACAATGTTAAGACAATGATCAAGGCTTAAACGTACTTGAATCACAATGTTTCTTGAGACCTTTTCATTCTAATATTACAAAGTACAAAATAAGAAAATACAAGTGTCGGATCGTCACTAGGGGGCTCAGTTTATACCTGAGTATCCCCAAAGTGGTGAGGAGACGCCCGCCGCGGGCTAGGGTCGCTAAACCCTCTTAGCCCCCGTCCGGCGAGCGCCCAGAAAGAGATAGAGCGGGTGGACCTATGTCTTTCACCCTGACCGCCGGCCTAGTCGGCAGCCTAATTCGCTTTGATCTGACTCCATAAGATCTTTAGAAGGTGTGTGTGCCCCAGCAAAGCACTATGTTCAGGAGAAGAGGTACAGGGTAGGTTTATAGGTAGTTTATGTGGTCTTGGAATGACCACGAATTCACACTCGGTATCTAAGGATAGGCGAAAACCGTCCGGATCCCAAAGGTGAGTGTGAACCGGAGAGAGGCAGACTGGATTGCCGCGGGAGTGGCTGATAGGAAAATTTACAAGGCCATGGCAACTGTCATCCGCGAGGGAGAGATGCCAGTTTTAGCGAGACGAAGGCAGAGATTCCCACTAGGAAGGTGTGGGGTCTGACGACGCCGGACTAAAACATATCGAGGTTAGGAGAGAGAGATGCAGAGGTGGTTGAATGAGAAGACCATGGTTTTGAGTAGAGCAGCAGGCGCCAGTGCAGAGAGAGAGGAGAGAGTAGTGTTCCAAGTGGTGGTCCGATTCGTAATGTGAATTCGGTCAACTGGCACCCCTTATATAGCCAGCTAGTCATGGTGGGGTTGGGTCCCAACTAGGTGGCTAGAGAGGAAGTGGGGATGGGCCCCCACTTCTCCCCCTACTCTCACTGACGTCATAATCTTTATTAACTTAATGAAAAATAGTTACATATTTTCTGATATTATTTGATGATATAGATACAAGGTCTGATACGAGAAGAGGATGACTTGGAGGTGGCCACAACAACAAGGTATATACGTATGTTATTTTCATGTATCGTTTTCAAATGAGACATACTTTTTTGTCGCTGCTAATATCGGAATATGCGGTGTTACATATAACTTTTTTTTTTTATCCTGCCCGAGGACGACTCCTTACACAGGATATTACAATCATAAATATTAGTTAGTGGTTTATAAGCGATTTTGGCCCACCACTCTCCATTTCTCAAGCCGAGTTTCCTAGTCCCTCCGGGAGCCTTTTTATGTTAGTTTTTTCCTGTCACTCGCTAGAGGAAAAGAATGTTTCCCCTGAGGCTCTTGGAGTCTGCAGTAAGCCCTGGTAAGCGCCTCGGCCATGACTGTCTGCTTCATTAGCTCTAAGGATGCAAATCCGTTTCGAAACAGGTTGCCGTGTTAGCCCGCATTGCCTGCTGCTACTAACAGTCAACCTTGACTAGAGTACATTCTCCTAGATCTGCAAATATGTCCAATTTAACGTTCACTGCACATGACATATACACGGGCATGTGCAAATAGTCGAAGCTGGAATTAGTTAGATCACCTTGATCTATGTCGGATGTCTTTCCGTCCAATTACTTGTATACATATAACTTGTATACCACCGCGGTGCTCTTGAGGTGTCTGAAACGTTTATGCTCAGTTATACTATCCGTGTGCTGTTGCGGTCATGGGATAGTGACAGGGCTTGCGGTAAAAGTATGCAGTTATGGAATGTAGGTACTATGTACCTAGTAACAGGTACATCGTAATATAAATGATTAGGACGATGTAAGAACAACATCGCTACAGTCATGCAATTTTAGATAAACAAAAAAAAACACCAGTGGTCGATATTTTGGCTATATGGTGTCACGTCATTGCTTCAAGAAAGAACATTCTAATCGGATTTCAAGAATTACTGTTGTCCAATGAATTTTGGTAAATTTTCAAAAATACTTGACTCAAACGTCTAACTCAAATCCAACTTTTTTTCAAATTAAATTATTACAACACAGAAAGAAATAATGGCTTGTGCGTCAGAAGATCAATTATCAGTTCTGATATATTTCCACTAAGCAACGCCTGATATATGTTACCTGCATCGCTAACACTACTTCTTTATTGAAACATTAATTAATTAATTTTATCTTAATTAAATTATGAATCATTAAAATGATAGGAATTTATAACAACTTGATTTAGCTGGTTGGAACTTTTCAAATAATTTTACAGGACCTGTGGCCAGTAAAAATAAACTAACGTCTGGAAGAGAGGTATTACCTTTCTCTTTGTTTAAAAGGATGAAAAATTTAAATATGAACTGTTGTTCACAACATATAAAAATAACAACATTTTTTGCCGGTTCTGGGTGAGTTTTAGCTTGATAAATCAGTTAGATCTCTGCCTACTGTACCAATTATCTCAGCAGTAATATTTTCCTCAGAAGTACTGCTATCTTCAGGTAACTACAACAAACTTTCTGCTCACTGACATATCCCAATCGGATTTTTCAACTGTGGAGGAGTAGTTGCAATGATTCTCTTCTTCGGGAAAAAAATCTGGTAGACATGTAAACAATCTCCATTTCCATAAAAATGTGATTAAGGCTTTTTATTTTTATTTTAAAACTTCTTTATTTTGACTCAAAATAGTTATAATTTGTAAGTAATTAAACTAAAGCTGGTGCTTCTATTTTTTCATGTAGATGTGCTACATTTTATACAGTGTAATAAAGTTATTTGACGAATTTATGAGAAAGATTGTAGAATAAAACTAACTAAAGTTTCCCGTACAGAGTGTTGCCATCGTTGCGGGAAGTAGTTGAAGTCCTGGTGTTAAACACCGGCTTGGTGATAGACCGAATAAAAAAACTTTCTCTTATTACATGAAGACATTTATTAATAGAAAAACTGTAAAAACTTCGAGCATATGGGCGGTTATAACAATAATATTCTATTTAAAAAAAGAGTATATATTATAATTACACGCGTGGATCTGTAAATCAAGTGTTCTTACCCTGGGTTCTCGGGTGTTGTTTTCGGTGGTGGGACGAAACAAATAAACAGATACGTACATTGCTATTTTCTTCTATGTGAAATAGCTGAGTTGGATACGGTGCTTGGTCGGAAACGTTTCTCTAGAACTTCGGTAACACATACCAGGGTTTTAATGCACCGACACCTTACCTCTCGTAATCACCTGCCCGCTTACGTTCAACCACGACTATGAGGATGAATCCGAAACCTAAGCCAGGAGGCAACTACCGACCAGATATAACCCGGCAGTTGGGAGTTTATTGGAACAATTAATTGTCCGATGGCGGCCTCTACCAGGTAACCGGTTGCTTCAAGTCCGATAATGGCTGTACAGGGACTTAGGGCCGAGAAGCACTCTGTTAAGTCTCAGGCGCAGCAATTTATTTCCAGCTCTGCCAGAGAGCAGCACATTTAGCAGGTGAGCTTTTTCTACCATTGAGCCTGTTTGTATCCTGTTACATTAGGCGTAATTGCTTTTTACTTCCTCCTGCAGTACAAAGATTTATTCGCCAAGGCATCAGGGGTTCAGTGCTCTACGGCTAATAATAGAACAGTAGTAAAACAGATTTTACCTGAGCTTGGTGAATATATCAATAATAAATAATAATTATTATTGTAACCGTAAATATTTTAAAAAAGGCGTGGGTACTTATCTGTTGACTAGCTAGATCTTTCAATAGTATATAGATATAGATTAACACCGTTGTTGATTTATTTAAATTCATTTGGGGAGCCCACCATTGCGAGGCTAAGGTAGTAGAAGGAAGAGAGTCGATCGGTTTCCAGAAGCCAACAGCGCCCCAAACGTCCGGTCGTAGTCATAAAGTATGTTTTATAGGACCCAAGATATGTTCGGAGGATGTGGATAAACACCATGTAAAACACCTAACTTAAATACGTCAGTACAATCCACCAATGTTTACATTTTCATATGAATATGCAAGTATAAATTATTCAAAGTATAAATATAGATATCGTATGAATGAGAACATTGAACACAATTACTTATTACCCAATAAGGCATGTTGTAATTTTCACAATAACAATGAATATTTTATAATAAAAAAGATATTCATCCAATTACTATTAACCTGTATTTATTATTATTTTTTTTAACCCTACCAATGGATTCCTGTCCCAGACGGTATCCATGGGTTTTGCTTGCCTTTGAAGGGGCCATGGGGTATTTCCGATCCCTGTGAGGCGCATATTCCATCGCAATTTAATAATAATTAACCAAAGTAACCATTACATTTATTGTCATCAGTCGATTGTGAGCTTTCAAAATTTTATGTTTGGGAATATTCATAAATTACTTTACCCCTATTTCCTCTAATGCGTCCTCAACCAGCGGTAAAAAAATCATAGCTTTCAATCTAAAATAGCTTTTGGACTGAGACTTGTGATAACTTAAAAGTTATTGACATGACCCCGACATTTTTAATATTTTATCTGTTAATTTGAATATGAGATACTCCACGTTCGAAGTATCTAGTGATATGTAGTAGTCGCGATTCCTTAGTGTTGTTTATTAGCTATTTATTGCACCACTCAGTGGTATACACCGTATGATACTGCACACAGTAAATCATAACAAATAAATTATTCTTCAAATTGTGGGAGATTAGTATAGTGTAGGTTTATTCAAGCAATACAGGTTTTAATACTTTCAGTGCATCTAAATAGAGATTATATTATTAATTGTAATATTCTGGATTCGAGGAGTACGTCAAGTATATTCATAAGTTTTTTGCTTAAGGGCCGCTGTCAAATGCTTCGCATTTATCTAGCAACATAACAACTGCATAACTCTTCTCTTCATTCAAATCGACCAACTACCCTTAGCCTTAATAACTGATGAAATGTAGTATGTCCCTTGCGCAAATCAAATTGGCAACTGTTATTGTATGGAATAATCATTTGGAAAAATAATTCTGCATGCCAACCAGCACACAGATGTGCCTGAAAATGTAGATATTAGTTTTTGTCAATAAATCAATAGTTATGTCATATTGGGAATAAATCAAAGTAATTATTTTTTTTGTAAGTAGATTCGAGTAAAAGTCTATAAAAAAGTAATGAAGCAAAAGAGAAATAACTACTTATATAAAACAAAGCCGCAGTAAATCAAATAATAATAGCATCAAGAAAGGATCTTATTAGAAAAGATTAAATTTATAAGGAGGGAGTATAAAAATGAGGTTGATTACAAGAGAAGTTCAGAGTTGAGGAAATATAACATTAAGAAAAATAAAAAGATAGTCTCACTTAAAAAACAAATATTTTAACCAGAACAAATAAAGTTTCACTGTTTTTCATAAAAAAAAAAAGTTTAGTTAGCTAATGTACAGTTTGGAGGCTGCGGACGTTTAAATACTCAAGTTCAGGCTAATTAAAACTTTATACTGTTTTGATGTTTATGTTCTTTACTGTTACTGTAATGGGGATTTCAGTGCGATGTAAAGCTCACCATACAATTTTATCAGTTATAGAGCATTTGGATTTAGTTTTGTTTGTCTAGCATATCGGATCCTGGCTCGCTTCCCTACGGAATATTCTTTGAGGAAGCGTCAGGATTCACATAGCCTCGTCATGATAAATGAGAAGCAGCTTGAAGAAATAAGTGGCAAGTTCGGTGACGAAAACCTCTTTACTGCCATCTAGCCACTAAGCCAACAGCTACGACTGGCTATACCTATTCATGAGACGCGACACCATAATTCAATTTAAAAAGAATTCCCCCTGAACATATTCTAGAAAATATTTATTAGGTACATAATGTACTGTTCTATTATAAATTAGGCCTTATACAAGGCCGGGAGGATGTGAACACTTACGAGTTATTTTAAATTGACCATTCACCTATATGGTAATGATGTTAAAAACAAAACCGTGGACCAAATGTGGAACAATTTCATACCCTAATGATAAGCTTCAACCCTGGATTGAACGATACACAACCCTAATTTACAATAAATAGTTTTTTTTTGTGTTTTTTGTGGTCCGAAATCGCAGGTCAAGCGGCCGAAAGGTGAGCCGACTGCACAGAATTTTAAAGGTGTGATTTGCATATGAACTAGGCTATCTAGTTCATTCAGGTAGTCTAGGGAATTTAGGGGGAAAAAACTTACAGGTTTCGCCTGGCCAGTGTTTCAGCTGCTCTTTTGTAACTCATCTCTGAGAGAGTTTTGATGATGATGATTTTTTATCCTATGAAAAATGAATATATGAAGGTCTAATTCATATTTAATTTCACTGACTGAAATTTTGTAATAGTATCGGAACCATTTACTCGTACTTTTAGTTAATGAACATAAACAACAAGTCAAATTCTTCGTTTAATGAGTATTAAACCCCAATAAAAAAGACTCAAAATTAAGTAGAGAAATAAATTTAATTATAAACATGTTATATTATTTTGAGAAAAATTAAGGGTAAATTATTGGTCTATGAATGAATCAGTTAACAAAAAATACTTAATGTAACAATTCTAACCTGGATAATTTTAATTTTTTAATAATGCGATCTTGTCAGTCAGTAACTTTGGTAAATAAAAACTCAGTAGTACCATTCTGTTTTTGTAACAAAGGTATAATATAAAATATGTAAAATAATTCTAGTTTTATTCTTTATAATTAAACATTTTCCTAATAATGTTCTCTCAATATCCTCGCAACGCAGTTTTTTTTTCAACATTTCACACAGTTCATGTACACCGACCACAATAAGGTATATTACATACATACATAATAAAATACATGAAGTGTTTTTGCAGTTTTTCATCCATTCAGTTCACTCATTCTTTTCACATTTGTATTTAAAAAAATATAAACTCTTAATAATTGCAATTTTTTTATCATTCATTTTGATAGTTATAACTTCTTGATATTTTTATTTTTTTTGTTTTCATATTCCCTTGTTACAAAATTAATATAGATTCTACAAACGAATCTATTTACAATTGCTTCATTATATTTCCTGTTAATTTAGCTTGGCTACATTTTATAGAAATTCTGCTTTCTACTAATAGTGATCTGCATTCTACAAAAGTATAATGATGTACATTATACATTAATGGACTGAATTTATTAAAAGTGTTGGGGCTCACCTTATTTATTATAATCTTAAAACTAACTTACATCTAAAAATAAAAACTTAAACTAAATCTTAACCTAATTTTCCCCGACAGCCTGTTGCCATCGATGCGGGAAGGGTGGTTGGGTGATAGTGTTGAACACTGGGTTTTTGAGGTGCTGCAACGAGTCAAAAAACTTTATGTGACTCCGGTGGGTGAACTCACCGTTTGCATCGGTGACACCAACAACGGGTCTTTAACCTTTCGAGAGAGGTATGTCGGACCACTTTTCTTAACTTCTTAATAAATCGAATTCAATATTTTTATGTGGTCCCTTGGGTTATGAATTATTGAGAGCTGAATGTAATAAGATTGTTTATTTTAGGTTGTATAATTTTTCATAAATTAAAACGTTTTTAAATTGGGCAACAATTCTAATTGTCATTAGTTTGTTAGAGTCGGTTTATTTCGTATTAGACTATTGTTAGTAATACTGTTAACTCATTAGGCCGAACTGATCAAAACGTGAAAAGGTTTTTCCCTCGTTGATTAGATCAAGGCAACGCAAAGCGATTAGATCAGCTTTCAAAAATTTCCAGCTCGTTTCATTAGAGATCTTAAACCTGCCTAGAGCTCATTGCTTCGAGTTACTAACTCGGTGGAAGAGCGACTACAAGTGAGGGTGTAATATCAACTGCATTCCGCTCTAGGTTAATTGGGCCGCTCCCTCTAATTGTACAGTTTTAACGAGAGAACTTCTCTAATTGTTATATTATAGTGATCGTGAAACTTTGAAGAGCTTAACGGTACGGCTTTACAGAGATAGAACTGTTACTGTACGATACGTAGACAATTTCCCCCTTAGTATTGAAAATCTCAGCCCTCCGATTTCCAAGTTTTGGAGTGACAATAGATTGCCTCCGACAAAACACTGTGAACCTTATCTAAAATCTTTTAAGTATATACCTAGTTTGCAAGTATAAGCTAACTTTGTTTATGAATATAATGTGGAAAAATATATTGTATATATTTTTATCGAACATAAAATTGAAACAGAGTTGAACTGAATTTGAGAAAGAAGTTCTACTATTCTTAGCATATTATAAATGAACACAGCGAAAACCAATACAAACAAATCTTTTGGAATAACAAATAAAAAAAAAAATGTTCAATAGTCGAACTTAAAATGATATGTAGTTTTGAAACCGGTGTCCTTAACAAAGCGAAATGAAACAGTAGAAAAAAAATTTATATATCACAGAAGTAACCTGTGACGAATGTTTACTATAATTACCTTTTATTATTTCTCATAGGACTGAGTTAGTATTTAGCCTCGTCGAGGTGTCAAACGGAGCATTATGCATATATGCCTCCTAGAAGTTCAAGACTCTCTTGGTTAACATGCCCAAAGAAAATAAAGACGACAATAAGATGCCCTAAGACAATTAATTTTGGTAACACGATTTTAAATACGATTATAATTACAGGTTAATTAGAGACCACCAAGTCCAAATACAAACGTTAATAATATCGTTAATCAGGATGCAGAAATAAGTAACTAGTAACTAAATAAAATAACTAGTGGTAGCTATCTTTGTTTCTATATTCCTATACATGATAAGTTGATATTATAGAAGGGGGATGTCAGCTAATATGGGTCAAATTTGTAAAAAATAATAGGATTGCCGGGCTCAGATAACTGAGTATCCCCAAAGTGGGGAGGAGACGTTCGCCACGGACTAGGGTCGCAACAACCTCTTAGCCACCGTCCGGCGAGCACCAAGACAGTGTGATAAGGCGGGCGGACCTCACAGGTACCACGTATTTCGCCCTGGCTGCCAGCCTAGTCGGCAGGCAGCCTAATTCGCTTTTGATCTGACTCCATAAGATCTTTAGAAGGTGTGTGCCCCGACAATGCACTATGTTCAGGAGAAGAGGTACAGGGTAGGTTTATAGGTAGTTTATGTGGTCTTGGAATGACCACGAATTTACACTCGGTATCTAAGAGTAGGCGAAAACCATCCGGATCCCAAAGCCAAGTGTGAACCGAACTCGGTTCAGAAGCAAACTGAATTGCCGTGGGAGACGCTACTGGTAAGTTTGTAGGGCCACGGCAACCGTCGCCGCGAGGGAGAGGTCTCTCCCAAGGAGGTGCTAGTTTTAGTGAGACGAAGGCAGAGATTCCCACTAGGAGAGTGTGGGGTCTGACAAGGCCGAACTTGTCCATATATAGCGAGCTTAGGAGAGAGAGATGAAGAGGTAGTTGAATGGGAAGACCATGGTGTAGCGAAGCGCTAACTATATATGTAAATTACCCTACACTCTGGTTCATAATGTATTATAATAGAAATGCAAATCTCTGTAACTTCTGGTAATAAATCATAGAGGGATCGGCAGAGATAAAAACAAGTAACAGAGGATCGAGGGTACGGCCATAAAACCTAGGGCAAGGACACTTACTCCTATTAGAATAGACCTTCACTCACTTCCGGCGGTCATAAAATCATGCCAGAAACAGTTTAAATCACGTAGCTCAGGAGGTGTGACATCATAAAGCACACCTGCCCCTAATAACATAGGCCGGCAGTCACGTTCCAGCGGTCATAAAATCATGCCAGAAACAGTTTACATCACGTAACTTGGGAGGCGGGACATCATAAAACAGACCACCTACAGACAGACTCCGCCTTCCACGAGGGAGGGGCACGGGTATATATATCAAGGGGTTTTCACCCTGAGACTCTCTGCCTCTTAGTCTCCATAGCCGCACGACTTGTCACTTATACCAGGGCCGTTTGGCCCTAGTAGGCTCACTACACACTCTGTTTCTTAGCCTCCACAGCCGATTACCTCGCGATACGACCAGGGTCCCGGGCCCTGGGAGTAAGCCCACTCAGCCTTCCGCTAATCTACTCTCGCTATGCCTTACACCTCTACGACGGCACTTCGCCTCACAGCCTCTAGCAGACCTCTGACGACTTGTACCTATTACGCTGCCGATCTCTCGCCCGAACTCTGAAAACTGGTCTTATTCTTTATGAACCTCTGAACCTCATCCTGAACACAGTGTATTGTTGGGACACATCCCTATCAATAAATGGAGTCAGATATTAACGCCTACATGGAACATGGTCCATGTTATTAACTACAAAAATCCACATTTTCCGACAATTGTTGACCTCCGACAATTGTTCACCCTTGTACCGACAATTGATGACCCTCGACGTGTACAAGAAGCTTTCCCGACACATGGTTTCAGTAGAGCAGCAAGCGCGAGTGCAGAGAGAGAGAGAAGTGTTCAAGGTGCCGGTTTGTTTCTTTCTGTCCTCTGCCTGAGAACGCGTGGTTTATATAGCCGGCTAGTCGTGGTGGGAGCCATCCCCACCAGCGGCTGTTCTCCCCAACATCTTCTCCCCCACTCCGACTGACGTCATAAGCTTTATTAAACATATGGAAACAGTAATAGATATGATCTAATCGAGAAGAGGGTGACTTGTAATTATTTGTAATTAAGAGGTGGCCACAACAAGGATATATTCTAAGGATTGAAATTTAAGTGAATACTTTCTAACTTAAGAGGGAGTAAAACGTCAGACAGAAGCCATCTGCTGGGATTCTTGAAAAAATAAATATCCAATTAGAAGTCTCGATTTTCTTAAATTATAAATAAATTTACCCGAGAGACTGTTTGTTTCATTGGGTTTTTTCCCCCTAAGAAACGCTCTTAGGGTTGTTATTTGTTGCTTGCTGCTCGTTCTGTACAGCCATACTTATATTGCAATAATATTTTGATGATCAAATTAAATTCATTTTTAGGAATTAAGTGGATTTCAGTGAGTGAGCTTTGGGGTGAAAGCATGTGTATGGAGTGGGTCCGGATAGGGTTACTCCTAGGAACTCTTAAAAAAAAAAAAATGTATTAAAGTGAGGGTATGTTGGCAATAAAAAAAAAGATATGTAAAACAAAGACAGAGCTGTTCAATCCTCATCAAAGCAATGTCATGTATTATCAGTATAAGTTTCAGAGTGTCATTAAAGTGTGGTTTTCAGATATCAACAGTTTCTAATCCTCTTTCAATATTCACATCATAGCTTCAAAAAACATTCTTTCTACCCAATGACTACCACAGGTAGAAAGGTAGAACATCAGATGACACTGGGGTAAGCGTATGTATTTTAAAATGACCAACTGTTAATTTATTGTATTGGTTTATTTTATTTTGCAAAATTAATTCCTCAAGTAGCGCACACAGGTATTTTTGAAGTCCACTCATTCGGTGGCGATACATTTCCGTGACACCTTTATAAAATCATACTGGGAATAAGCAGATGGGAGAGGTAGTTAGATGACTTTTACCGAGACACCAATGGACATAGCATACAAGTTAGTAACGCTCTGCAGTTGAGAGGCGATCCCGTTT
The DNA here is from genome assembly GCA_930367205.1 of Acanthosoma haemorrhoidale. Taxonomy (NCBI): domain Eukaryota; kingdom Metazoa; phylum Arthropoda; class Insecta; order Hemiptera; family Acanthosomatidae; genus Acanthosoma; species Acanthosoma haemorrhoidale. The sequence goes on from OV884013.1 coordinate 48,326,363, forward strand.
GAATCTGAGCAGTTTCCGAGGTGAGATTATTTCGTGTACCTTATGGTTAAGGTTTCGGTTGTTAGGTTGTGGTGAAACGTTTTATTTAACCTCGTTGGACGAGGAAAGAAGTTTTCTCTAGAAAAGATCGCCGAATGTTAGGTTGGATATCCTTCAGAAGACATTTTTTCTATCCTGTTACATATACATATTTGTCATTTGCAACATAAGAATTTTTATTCATTACAGTCCACCTTTTCCCCCACAAGACAGCCAAATTTATATTCACGTATATCGATTTATAGATATATATGTAGATTCGGTCCATGACCAGAACATACATGAGTCGGGACGAGAATTGCCTGGGGATTCGAGGGAGGGCAGTCACGGAGACTCACTGAGTCGCGCTGAAGTTAAGTGGCTGCCTGAAGGTGCCAGGCTCGGCATCTCTTAGCTTTGAGGCTGCTTGTACATCAGATTGAAGACATCATTGTGCACCAGTAAGATTTAAGTTTTATTTGTAGCTAGTAGAATAGATGTTATCTGTTAATAATTTTGAATTAATAGTAAAATCAATCATTCCTCGTTGAAACATTTTAACCTTTTTTGTTGTTTTAGATAATAAAAACCTTTTGTCTTTACATATCCATTGTACCATTGAATTCCATCCATTTCGATCACCATATTAATTTATTAAGGTTAATTACTTTGGATTTATAATCAATCGGGACCAAAAGTAAATAAATTGAATATTTAAGGAAGGTATAATTTTCAATGACTTTACGCGGATGTATCAGGTTGAAATGTATGATTTTAGGCATCAAACTGGGATATCATTGGCCACAATAAGGCTTTACATGATTGGCTACTAACAAGGGACGACGAATATAAATAGACCCGGGTTTTTGCCTGTAATTCATTCTCCTGACGACTCGCTAACTGATGACTTCCGGCTGCACTGATGTCCAAGACTTGGCCTTCTCATTTATGAAAACCTCTGCATCTCGCTTACTAGCCTCGCTGTGTTTTAGTCCGGCCTTGTCAGACTCCGCACTCTCCTAATAAGATTCTCTGCCTTCGCCTCGCTAAAACTAGCAGCTCCTTGGGAGCCACGTGGACAACGGTTGTTGTGCCCCTAGAAACTATACCTAGTAGTGTCTCCCACGGCAATCCAGTCTGCCTCTCTCCGGTTCATACTCGCCTTTGGGATCCGGACGGTTTTCGCCTACCCTTAGATACCGAATGTGAATTCGTGGTCGTTCCAAGACCACACAAACTACCTACTCTACCTATCCTATACGTCTTCTCCTGAACATAGTGCATTGTCGGGGCGCATACCTATCAAATATGGAGTCAGATAGGAAGACCTGTCATGAAGCAATTGTCCAGGTCATAGCTTAATCAACCTTCACTTCGTCACTAGCGCTAGGGTAACTAGGCACCCCTCTCGTGAAGACCCGACACCCTAAATTTATAATATTGTATTTATTCAACTAGAGCGTAAATTGTGTTGAGGGTAAGTCAAGTAAATATATAAACAGGTATAAGTATCCATAGAAAATATACATTTCTTATATATTGCCTTATGGTTTATGTATTCGGACATAGTTGTGTATCAGGTATATTAGTGTATCGATACGCGAGGAAGTATCCGTCTATTAAAATAAAAACCCTCAATTCGCCGAGCGTAGCAGGTTATTGATACAACAACAAGATTAGGTGCCTAATATAAAATTTTCATATAACCATTCTTTATAATATTAATTAATTAAATATCAGTTTCTCTGTCTCAAAAATAGTTTATTCGACAAAAATGTTAACAAAAAAAAACTAAGGCCTTTCTACCAGGCAACAGGATGGCCCACACGGAGTTGTCTTGTTACACCTATGCATTGTTACTCATAAAAAAAATAAGCAGCAAATTGGAAATAATAGAAATTAAATTGTATTTCCTAACTAAAATCAGACAAAATACGGGAATGCTAGGAAACCCACTCCCCCTATTCCTAAATAAAGCTAGCCGTAAAGTCATTTTGGCAATTAATCATTCTGCTTGATAAAAAATTGTGCATGTTTTAAATTTGTTATACCATCAATTGTGTTGTGTTTTTTTTTTATTATGTGTTGAACATTTTTATAGTATGATAAATAAAATGGGTGGACGGCCATGCATGACTATTTTTATATTAGTTTCATAAACATAAATATTTTATTTTTTTGCTTTTAATTAGTGATTTGGTTTGTTTCCGTATGCATGTTCCATGTATTTATCATATGAGTGATAATTTTAGCAACTATACTGTGGGGATACAGAAGAATTGTTATTTAATTATATCCTTTCACAACCGGCACCGACCACATAGCATTCTCATTTTGAAATCGAATGCTGGATGAAAAACAACTGCCGTATAAAATATTCATGGATGCTACTACTGCAGGGAAACTGGCTCTAGGCGTTATTCATTAATACTACAACTGCTCAGGCATTGAGAGAAATATAGAATTTCGTTAATTAAAAAAACAGATTGGTATTAGCTGATTGAAATGAAAAAAAAAACACTACATGGCACTACGTGATCCGCAATTGTAAATAATGTAGATCGGAGCATGAATTATTTACAAGGCGCCTTCTACTAAATTAAGAAATAATAATCCTCCGTGCATTCTAGGGCTGTCAGTTTCGATTGAGTTGCAGCAGTGCGCTAGTGGGAAACCTCTTAGAACCAATACATGCGTAACTCAATGGATGAAAATGACTCCGTGATAACGCTCCCGTACTTAGAAGAATATTTTCACGATCAGCACTAACTCAATGTCTAGAATAATAGGAAAAACGGGCACACAGGCATAGTCGGTCACACGAGACATTCTCAACTATATAAAATCAATATTAATTAAAATAAGTAAGGAGTTATATGCAATAAAAAAAAAGCAAAATATATATTTTCATAGAAATACGTAACTAAAATGAGAAATATACGATATCGAGTGCTATGGTCAGATATTTTTCCACTAGTATAATTACCAAGAGATCCTTGAAATGAGTTTTATTGAAGGGGATACCATCCAAAACTAAAGCATGAAACACCTCTTTATTAATTTGACTCGTGTGATGTTCAATCATATGAAGAAGCAGTTAAGAAAGTTTGTTGAAACCTTGACTTTCTTTCCTTGTTTGATTTAGGTTTTGCTGCACCAATATAAACATGGAATGGACAACGGAAGAGAGTATGAAAATAAATTTGTTACTAACTATCTAACACCTAATAACTCGAATTCTTTGAATCTTGAATGACTTTTGAATCGTCCACCCATCAGATTAATCGAATTATTAAGGACATTAAATAATCAAAAATAAACTAATAAGATGCTAAATAACAAACTTCCTTTAGCAACTATTGAATACAACAATACCTTAAATGTAAAATTAAGTATGACTCCTGACGAGATAACGTTTGGAATAATTAAACGAAATAACCAACAAATATCAATAAAAGAACAATATGCTAATAAACGCCTAATAAATGACTTAGTAAAGACAAAAATAATAAAAGAAAAGACTGATCGAACAGAAAAACTAAACCAAAATCAGGAAGACCTTCCGAAATTTCTGATGAACAATTAATGATGAAAGTTAACACCCATCGATATTATGATAATTCTTATAAACCAGTAATAAAATATAGCGATAAAAATGAAATGAAGAAATCGCTTGCTAACAATATTAAACCAACTCGTAAAAAACACCTGACACGCGGGAAATATGTTTCACATAACAATAAAAACACTTCTACTAATTGAGACAATGCTATGGACTGCAACAACTTCGCTGAAAGTAACTGACCTAACCAAGAGTAACGGAATACTACATTACACGTTAAATAATGTAAAGATAATCGAAACATACTTTAAAAGTTATCACATTTATAACATAAGCCTATTAGACTTAGAACTAACTAATATACAAAAACATACTCTACTCTATCATAACTTAACAATCTACCCTTTAATAGCAGATATGATACATGAAATAAAATTGACTTACTGAGAAATCATAATAGAATACTAAAAGGTGAATTAATTAATGGACTAGGGCGGCTATTAGTTGGTTAACAATATCATAAGTGAAGTTGGACGAAACAACTATACAGAAATACAGATCATAATATTGAGCAGTTAGTAGATATGAACGAAAAAATTATGGACAGTTTCAAGATTGATATTAAATTGATAAACGACAATTTTAATAAGGGTAGAGGAAACATGATAAACATTGGTAAAGAGGTAGCCTTTATGACATCTATATAACTCGTACACATTTAATTTAATTCATATAAGAAACTAAATGACTACTCTAAGACATACAGCAAAATGTAACATTAGAAAAAGCATTACTAACGAAAAAAAATAAAGAACCGACAAGGTGAATAAAAAACGAGGATAACCCGAAATAGAACAAGACAAACCTTACGTTAAACGAATAACAAGAACAAAAGATGAACACAGTTACAACTTGTTATACCTTTTATTGACAAACGAAACAAAATAATAAAAGTACACACAGATAATGTAGTAGCAAAAAAGATACAATTTATACCACAAGAACAAAATGTTTCAAATGGACATTGATTCTGGCAGTGACACACAATAGCTGCTAATAATAATAAAATCATGGAAGTAATCAAAATAATTAACGTTAAAGACAGGGACCAATATGCACCTAACCGAGCTGTACGAAATATTAAATTATATAACTGGGCCATCTTGTTTCCATTACTCAAACCAACCAAGAGCGGAGATCACCCAGCCCACTACCCCACTCGATCAGTATATTACCTCAAATGGGGAAAATTCTATTGAATTATTTCAAAGATTACAGTGCGGAAAATGGCATCATTCCACCAGAACAGACTGGATTGAAATCCAGTGTGAGCACAGAACATCCCCAAATGAAATCATAGACAGAAGCTACTCAATATTCAAATCGAGACGTAGCCACGGCTCTGATTTCGCTAGACTGCAGGCAGGCGTTCGACTTGGTGTCCCAACGGGACTCGGTGTCGAATGCTCTGCGACCGAGAGTGCCCGGAGTAGCTCTATTCAATTCTGACTAGTTTCCTGGAAAATCTATCGCTGTGGGTGAGGGTGCTTGGAAGCTGTGCCGCTGACCTGTGGAGTCCCACAAGGAGCGTCATCCACAGTACTTTTCAACGTGTATACGTCTGAAATTGTCGGAGCCCGGTACAAAAACACGACCGTCGCTGCTTTCGCTGACGATATCGCGGTGTAAATTAGCAGCATGGGCGCCAAGTTAGCTGTTAGATAGGCTGAAATAGCCTGTAACCAAATAAGTGAGAAATAGGGGAAACTCAATATCTCTGTAAACGCGTGTAAGACTGACTGCGTGATTTTCTCATTCAAAAAGATAAAAAGTCCACTGCCTACTACATACACTTTAGGAACGCAGAAAAACTCCCCAGCAATCAGCCTCGTATATCTAGGCGTTAAAATGGACCGTCCCCTCCATTTTAGCGGCTATTTTACCAGAAAACTAAACACGCACGAAGTCTTACTGGCCTACACATTTATTAACATCACCCAATTTATAATACACCTTAAGTTATGATATATATGATTGTACTCCCCAGGCCTACTCTGCTGTACGGTGCACCGCTTTTTCGCCATTTGACTGAAGCCACAGCGAGGAGACTCCAACAATTTCAGAACGGAATACTCATGAAAGTGGTCAGACACACTACATTCAAGCAGTGGAGAAACAGAGAACTACACGAGAACTTGGAGGTGCCTATGGTGGGTGAGTTCATTTGCCATAAAACATATCAAATTCTTTAACTGCCTGCAACACATGACATGATTTTTTTTTTGGTTCCTCTTTATTTTAACCCGAAGGTGAGCCCCATCACCTAATCACCTTGCAATGTTTTTAACTTTTAACCACATAAAAATTGTTAGTTTTTTAAGACATGCACACCTTAAAATGCATGCAATGCAGTAAAAAGAGAAACCCTTAGTTCATAATATATCATATTATAATTTTGTATTCATTTTAAAAAATAATTGCCCAAGAGGTTAAGAAGAAAAAAAAACCAGACCCCACTCGTCCCTAGACGTTCCACCCTGTATGTATAATAAGTAACTAATAAGTAACGTGACTCTTAATATTTGTATATACCAGTGTTTTGCTTGTACTTGATTTTAAAGATTTTCATTCTTATATTTTAAAAGACTCTCCTCTACAAAGATTAGTTAACTCAAGAAAACCAAGAATAAAAACTGTTCTAAGAAACCGACTCAAAGTTTATCATATATCCAAAACTGCAGCTTTCAAAGTACACAATTCTCAGTTTAATTATCCAAATAAATTACGCTACCAAAGTACAAGAATCCAACTCACCAACCACCAAAGATGTAACAAAAAACGTAAGACTATGTAAGAATATAAATAATTCTCATACAAACATACAACATTTGTAAGACTGTTAAGTTGTAGCTTGAATTATTGAGTTTTCTCTTTTTATTTTTTGAAAAACCAAAAGCAAAGACAAATTAAACATTTGAAAAAATTAAGAAACACTTTATCAATTACAATGTAATTGTAATATGTAGTGTATGTAAAATAAAATTAACCTTATATTTACTTAAAGTGCTATGCAAGTTTAGTAATGATGACACAAGCAAATATTTTTTCCTGGGGAAAATATGTAACTACATATAGATTCCACATTTAATAATAACTAATTTTAAAAATAGAGTTTTATTTATATTGCTCAATCGCTTTCAGAATAAACTTCCATTCTCAAGTGCTCAGAATGTTGTTAATGATGGCTGTGCCTAACTTGTCATTTAGTCATAACAAAAAACTAGGTAATGTATGAAAAAAATTGAAATTGATGATCAAAAGCAAAAAAATTGTAAGACTGAATAATTGTAACTTGAGTTATTATGAGTTTTCTCTAGTTATTTTTACCAAAACCAATGAAAAAATTAAGAAACATTTTATCAGTAACAATTTTACGTCATAATTAATCGTTTTTATCCTTGGACGAGGTGTAAGCAGGTAACTGTGTGTTTTGGGGGTTGGATTATTTTCTATGTGACAAATTTAGTATCATAAAATTTAGGGATGAGCAGACGCAAATAATTACATTTGTCAATGTTAATGTTTTTTTCAATAACAATCTCTCTAGAAGACCACATATGAAGAAGATCGATATAAACCAAAAATCCACTGTGCAGCAGTCTAGGTGCCATCTAAGTGTCAAACAAAATTTAAGGTTACAGGATATGACCAGATGACCCGATCTGGCTGTATTATTACTATATACCACACTGTTTTGGTACATCAAGGTTTATTATTTTCTTTTCATAATTTTTTTTTATTTATATAGAATAATCATATATAAAATAAACCTGTTCGTCATATGGTTTTTGCCATTGTCAAATTTAATGGCACTTTATACAAACAAAAAAAAAGTTTTATTTCTCACATATACATTATTATAATTAAATTTATGGTGGAATAGAAGCTTATCAAAGGCAATACGTAAAATATGAAATAGAAATAATAATAAGTTTGTTTGTCTTAAAACTTTGTAATATTTGAATTATGGAATAAGGGGCAAACGAAGGAGCCGGGGGGGGGGGGGAGGGGGTGCAACTGATCCTTTAAAATGAATATCATTTTGCAAATCATTCTTATTTCTTGCGCACATTGTTTTCTTCCTAACTATTGTTAATTATGATTACCACACTTCTGTAACATTCACGTTTCTTCTTGTTAACAGGGCCTAATTCACTCATTCGTCGTTAGTCTAACGATTAATTTTAATAAATTTCATGAACTATCCACTGACCAACTTTGAACTCTCAGTAGAAGTGTAAAGTGCATATGAATAACAATGTTAAATTATATGTGAGCCTCCTTCATCGATATAACTAACCATTCTGAACCCTTTTCCCTCCCTAATTACACCCAGCTTGACAAGAAAAGGCTTTTAACAATATCTTGGCAGATCTTTACGTCTGGTCACGAACCTCCGAGCTCTTGTAGTGCGATGTGACCCACAACGTCAAGTTCTTCATTATTTAGGAATATAATTCCACAACATTGATGCAATTATTGTTTAGAAGCTGGTCTTATAGATTTTCTTTTAAGTTATTGGAATCGTTATTTCTTCACCCGTGTGGAAATCTTACCGCTACAAACCAATTTCATTGTACCTATCTTCAAGCTTTAGTTTAATACCCGACACCCAAAATAATTAGTGTGGAGACATAGCATATAAGTTAACGGATAGTATCAGGAACATATCAATTTTCAAAATTAGCAGTTCCAGACATCTTGGACAAACAAACGTTACTTACCCAGCATTACCAGGGAATTAATCAATCCCGATCTGCTATTAGACTGTAAAATGAATAGATTGAATAAATAGTATAAAATGGAAGTCATGTTTATTTTACAGGTATTTAAGAGCATAAGTACAGTATAAATCATGTATAAATCATAACTCATAAATCATAACAAATATTGAAATATTTAACAAATTCACAACAAACATGATTATAACAACATTTTTAGTTTCATCTCTAGGATCAATAATAAATTAATTCTTAGGAGAACACACCAAGTTGTCCGTGGGAGGGAGAGAAACATAGCGATCTCAAGTCCATTCCGTGCCTCCTATTCCTCTGAACTTGAGCTTAAATGTAATCATAAATGTTCCTATGCCCCCTTAGTGCCCCGTGAACCATCGATTTGACACTTCATCTGGCATTTTGGATATTTTATTCGCCATCCCTTATCATCCCCCAGATGTCAGGGGCTGTTATTCGGCTTCGGAAATGTCACTATTCATCTCAGCGACCCCGACAACTATGGATTCAGCACTAATATGTATGCTTTCTATAATTTGTAAATAGTACCCTTCCCACCCCTTTTTACAAGGGGTGTCTTACCTCACATCAGTATTTTTTTTCCAGATCGTCATGTCTGTGTCAACTTTGGTTTAAATTGATCGAGTTATTCCAGAGGAGCATAGAAACACATCCATTTACGTATATATTTTTGAAAGTAAAGATCTTAAGAGTTGCACCAGAGCAAGTCTTCCAAAGAGTGACAAATCATTCGGCCTGGCAGGGATCGGATAGAAGCAATTTATCCAATGAAAGACCAGGCCAATATTGGTTGTTAGTCTGCCTGTCCCCCTCGGCTCCCCATATTTCATCTTGACCCACCGGCTCCTGACGATTGGCCAATGCTCCAAATATCCAGTTTCCGAACTTTGAATATCTCCTGCCCTCCTTCGAATTACCAATAGTAATTTAGTAATAAACTAAACTACTAGTAATTTAGTAATCAATTAAAATTAATTGTTATTTCATATTAATTTGCGTGAGTACACAAAACTATAATATAGATATATAAAAACCTCTTTTACATCCTGAATCGATTCATTTATTGTATATGCCCCTTGTTGTTTAACACACTTGCTAGTAAAAATTTCAATTCTAGATTATCTTCAACTATTTCCTAACTGTAGGCAGTTTTGGCTGGTTGTGGGTGTTTACTTCAAAGTATAAAAGGAAAAGTCAATTTTTCAAGGTGTAGTGTCAACAGTCATAACATGAGTATCTACAATCACAATGGTTTTCAACTGCTCACGCTGTCATAGCAACTGCAAAAAAAAAAAATATGCAAGAAACATAATGACATTAAACTTTTATAAATTTAAAACATATCAGTATTAGCGAAAACATAAATAAAATAAAAATGAAACATAGGCATACATATTCTCAATAACATAAGAATATTTACTGATATTATACTCTTTATTTGGCTATAATTACAATCTGCCTTTTATAAGGCAATCAGTAATTGCGATAAACGCTCTCATTCATACCATATTTACAATTCATCATTCACTCACCCATTCATACAATATTTACAGACAGCCCAGAGACCTCCCAAATCCACATGCGAAGAGAAAGCGGAGCCTTGGGAAGTCTCCCACGCTCCTCCGTCAGCCGCGTCACCGGATACTAGCCAGTGGAGGCTGACCAAGAGCGCGAGAGCCACAGACGCTCAGGACATGATTGGAGTAACTGGCCATTGCCAGGACCCCCGCTGTCACGCGTTTATAGCAAGTAACGAGGCCACTGCCGTTTTAGTCTCCAAGGAGGATAGGGATGAGTGGCGCAGTGCAATGACTGTGCTACAGGATTAGGGTGGTTGGAAAGGCTACTGTGGAATTTCATAAACTTAGAAGGGATGAGTTCTAGAATGTAGGGTATATTAAGGTCGTTATGAAGGGTTTGGTTGCTGACATAATAAGGGGCATTTACTATTGTTCTCAGGACTTTTGATTGAAAGTATTGGATACGCTTGATGTTCGACTTTTTTGCTGTCCCCCATAGCTCTATTCCGTATGTCCAGATTGGCTTAAGTATAACTTTGTAGATTAGTAGTTTATTTTCTATTGAGAGACGGGATGTCTTAAGAATATTAATAACAATTTTGCATGCCGATTAAAAATAAGAAATTAGAAGCCCAGGAATGCCCCCCAACTTTCCTACAGGACTGTCAATCTTTCAGCTGTGGAAAAGAAGGTAAGGATTGACAAGATACAACAGGTTACTCCTGCAACCACAATATAATACGTAGAGGCCACGTTAACTGAAGGAGAGCCACATACGCTCAGGATATAGCGGAAAAAAACAATAAATGGTGAGACAGAACTCCCAGTGACTCAATATTTTGACAAGAGATCACGTTCCAATCCCACTTCTCCTTGGAGAATTGTATTAAGCTCTATAGTGATCTAGGCAAAGCATTTTGGTGGTCGTAAAATTTTTGACGGACTTTTCAGAAATACGATGTTGATTAGTGGGAATTTTAAGTTCATTATAGAGATTTTTACTTGTGGCATAAACATGTGAAATAGCTGATGTTCTTAGGCCTTTGGATTGGTAAGATGCTTGATGTTTGAGAATTTATTTGAACCCAATAGTTCAAACTGGTTTTATAGCGAGGTGAAGAGTTTTCTGTTGAACTTTTTTGAGCAATTTTCTGTTCGTTGAGTACCTGCCTTTTAAGTCTCGTTCCACATTAGTCCCCCAAACCATCCGTCGGGTTCCACATTAGTCTTTTGCCAGGATGTAATCCAAGGTATGAAACTCTGAGTAAAGGATGTCCTGTCTTGTGGCCAAAGTAATGTGGGTGCAGTTTGCTTCGTTGATTTCTGTTCTCTGTCTGTTGAATTTGGGCGTTATGGGATGCCATACAGGGTTCTCGTTAAGATCAAAGGACAGGCGTTTCGTCGCTAAAGGTGGATAGACTCTTTAAGAGTCAGGAACGGTAGAAAACAGCGTGATATACAGGATATAGACAAAAGGGCAAAGAACACAACCTTGAAGAACTCTGGATTCCACTGGAAAGTGATTTGAGTGTTCCGAGCCAGGAGGCTTCGTCACCAAGGAACTATTTTAGACCCAAAACATTGTCACCTTGCACCTTAATGGCACGCATTGAACACCTTTAATTAACCCCATACTACATTCCTATGTTACAATACTTAACCAAACCTTGAGCAATGGTTGACTTTAGGCATTACCTAAAGGGAATACCATGGGTTGAGTTAAGAGAGCTTTCTTCAGTGTTAGTCCTTTGTCCGCTATTCTATTTCACGTCAAGGACAAATAATTGTCCTAGTCTTTTCTTTAAGTCTCTTAGATAACTCGGAAATCCTGCTGATAGAATTGACTGTGCAACTGCCTCCTCCAAAGAAGCATCTCTTCTTTCTGTTTCTTTAATTCGCTTCTTCTGGCGGCTGATGTCCTTCATTAGAGCGCGACTGCCATCCGTCACTGCCTCCACCCCCGAAGCTCTCCCCGAAGAAGAACTCAATATTCCATTGTCTTGGCCGAAGCGACCAACCTCCCCGCCTATTGTCGTCCTGCCAGCAGTCAGCTTCATTAGTGCCTTTTTACTTATTTTTAATCAGGCTTCTTCTACTCCCTTCCTCTTCCCAGTCGGAAACTCGCGGTGTCGTGAATCTTGCTAAGCAGAGCTTTCTTCTAGAAGAGTAGAAAAAGTTTCTTTGAACAAAGTACAAAAGTAATAAATAACACCCCTTTAGTCTCTTCACAGCTTTATTTGTTTTCACCTTAATGTCACAGGCTATGCCGTCATCTTCAAATGCTCGAGCTGATGGTATTTATAAACAATATATAGTTTTTCTTATTAGAGAAGATAAAGTGCACAAAAATAATCTTTAACTTTATATCATCATTATGATAGTTTTGGTGTTTTTCCCTGTAAATTTAAAGTGTTTAATTGTTTATCTATCTACCCTTTTTTTTTAGATCAGAGTTATTTTTTAACTTGCAGTTCTACATAAAATCTGCAACTCAATTGTGTGGAGTTCTAAATCATATATACAAGAATTGGTTCCTATATTCTTCTTCTTTTGCTTCTCTGAAGATGACATTGTATTTTGTTACGAAATTAGAGGATTCCTGGAAAAAATTGGTCTTCTTGACTACTTTCCAGTTTATTGGCTTCTATTTATTGTCAGCTCAAAGCGAAGTTTGAAATGTGTCCTTCTACACAATGGGAATAAATATGGTTCCATAACAATTGCACTTTTATATTCTCAGAATTTTAATGGGGAACAAGAAAAAAATGAATGATGTATTCAATCTGTCCTTATCGTTGTACGTATTGCAACCTTGCCGTTGGTTATGTAACACAACTTCTTTTGTAGTGAACATTTGACAATTCGAAGGTAGTAATTTTTATTTTTGTAAGATAATGATCTGCTATGTAGGTGAAGGTCCTGAAATGGACACTGAAAAACTTCCCCTCGTTATGATGTCGTAGACAGACTTACAGCCGGTTGTCTAATAGTTGGCTCAGTCCGCGGCCCGGATGCAATACATCTTCGGGTCTGGTTTAGACATTTTCTTTTCAAGGCTGAGTTAGCCATTCCCTGTTATTCCCCAGCACTATCAATTACCGATAAAAGTAATGTCTGCTCGTTCCTTCTTCTTGTAGTAAATTACAGCAACCTGAAAATTAACGAAGCATTTATTTAATTGACTCGTTTTGAGGGGCTATAATTCATACTATACTTACTCGCTACCATTCTCTAGATCCATCATTTAATGGCGGAATGCCAAAAAGGGTAGCCGGTGATGGGATTTGGCTGAATAATAGACATGAATAAATAAAAAATGTCTAGCTGACAAAAAAAATAAGAACTATATTTCATTAGAATGATGAGATTAAAAACACACAAGCCTACAAGAAAACAACAAGCCTAGGATTTTAGAACTGATTTTAGCCTTATATGGGGCGCTGAAATTTTATAATCATTTTTTGTATATATGCTCTGTTTTTTTTTTTTCGGATCAGAGTTTTGTATACACGTGCAGTTCTATATAAAATGTGCAGCTATAACTCATTTATCTGCAGTTCTAAATCACATATACAAGAATTCGTTACTATATTCTTCTTCTCCTTGCATCTCTGAAGAAGACATTGTATTTTGTCACAAAATTAGAGAACTCCTTGAAAAAATGGGTCTTCCTGAGTGTTATCCAGATGATTGGTGCCTGCCTATTTATTGCCAGCTCAAAGCGAAGTTTGAAATGTGTCCTTCTACACAACGGGAATAAATATGGTTCAATACCAATTGGAGTGCACTTTTAGACGCTCAGACTTTTAGACTGTTTAGAATAGATATTTTTTTTTATTACTATTTTAGTTCCTTAATAGTAATCTTTTTTAGATAGTTTTTTTCTTAGTTATTTTAGTTTATTAATAATTGTGAGTATTTCGTTCAGAAAACAATTATTACTATAGAAATTAATTTATTATTATTAATTCTTTTACTAACTATTTATTACTTTTTAGTATAATGATGACCTTATGGCGAGTAGTAAAGATTTTGAGTTAAAAAACGACGAATAGAGTACCAAAGGACTGTTCAAAGGAAGCAGATTTGTGAGGTTGGAAATACAACTTGGACGGGGATGATCTAAGCAACGAGAGATTTCATTGGAGTTATGTACAGACAATTTTAAATTTTGTTATGAAAGCTGTAGGAACATTATTTAATTTATGAGCATAAGGTGTTAGTAAAATAGGTATTAACTTAGAATGCATTGGAAACGGAAATCGGTTGATAGCTCAAAATATGTAGTCAGGACAGTCACAAATAGAAATAGTCCATAAGTTCACTGAGCAAGTAACTTTGTTTTAAAAAAAAATCATTGCTGAAGACTAACACACTGATACATTAAAGCCATATATTAAAGACCTGACGGCATATACAAAAATATCAAGCAATTTCTGGGAAGATATATCAGTTCGATTATCTATAAAACAGCCCACGATTACAGAAATATGCATAAAACTACGTTCAATCGTTCAGAAATGTTTTAGAAATAATTTTAAAGACATGAATTATAGCTCAAATTTAGTGGTAGGTATGACAGTTAACTATTAATTTCAAGGCATAAAACATGTGTTATTATTTGGAATAGTCTATAAGAAACTATTCCTGGCAATCTATACATTTCATTATTGACGTTTTACGTTTCTTCTGAGAACAATTAAAATAATTTTGCTAGTGTAATTATTTTTTGGAATGAATTTTCCAAATAATCGGTCATGTGTGTTGCCCGTATCTGAATATTGATTTCGAGTGCTGATCTTAGGATGATTAAAATAAAATCAAGTTAATCAATTATAAAAAAAAAAAAGAAGAAAATTGAGCTTAACGGTTCTCCTTGCGGAACGTGTCCTGCAATAAGCAATTCATTATCGAAGCGTTGCACCTCGTTATCGTTTATCCACTGTCCTGCTTCTTTATTAATTGATTTTATAATCTGAATAATTTTTGTGAATCTAATTAAAAATCAACTTGGTATAGGAAAAATAACATGATTCATGACATGGGAATCGCGTCTCGAGTCAACTAAGATTAAAAATCAATTACTTTATAATAATAGGTAAATAAGTAATATTAATAAGTAAAGTTGAGCTATTCACTCAGTCCCGTTATTTAACAGTCATAACTCTCATACTGAATATTATAGAGTTGCCCGGTACAGGAGCTATGGAACAATCACCAACAGTAGCCGGTCAAGGCGAAAGATCCAGATCTGGATGGTGAGCTGTAGATAATTTCGCAACATAGCAACTTTCGCAACAACACCTGACCATCAGTCAATATGCACAACCGTCCATTTCTTAACTGGGTTACCATCGATTGTACCTTTGTAATGTCTCGATATTTATAGTGTGCATTGTAGATAACATCGAGTAATTGGCATCTGGAAGTGGTATAATTAGGGCTTTGCCGCCTCTGCGTCAAAAATATCTTCACGAATGTACAATTGCAATAGTTACCCTTTATTTTACCAATAAATATCGAGTTACTGGTTATTCGGAGTGGATGTGTCATATTGTTTCCTTGATTTAATCGATTCGAAATATAGCTTTAGATACTTTCTAACTATTATACCCACTTTAAACTATTAAAAAAAAAATTATAACCTATATCATTCTGTAATGAAATGATTAGAAGCAATTAATTGTTATTGTGTAGTAGTAGCGCTTATAATTTTAGTTTATGAGGGAAAAAGGCTCATAGGCCAAAACGCCACCACTTGTCTTTTCAGTGGTCACCACAGAGCTCACTTACAAACAACATGTTAGTTGAGGTCATAAAGCCACCAAGGTGTCACTCTGGGTTGTCAGGGAAGAAACCGGAGTATTAAGAATAAGCATACGGATTAGTTTTTTTTCTTAGCTCTCAAATTTTTAAAATTATAGATAAGGGAAAAATAAAGGTAATTTATTTGGGGTGAGCGGATCCTTTTACTAGGAGTACCTGTTTGAAGGTGGAGGGAGGGAACTAAGGAGTGTGGGAAGCCTCGGTAGGGGTGGAAATGTTGCGGTGCAGTGGTGAGAGTCCACTGAGGGCTGAGCCTAGAGTCTCTCTAGGCACGTAGTGCAAGCTCATGCAGTTAGAAAGCAGTGATGTGTGCCCGTCAGAGGCTTCTTGTTGGTTGGCCAAGGGCCGTAATGTCCACCATTTGGTCTGCTTTACTAGATCTAGAGAGTTGCTATCTTGCCGGTAGTGGTGGGGGTGTCAGGTCTTTGAATAGGGGGTTTTGGTAATGTTTCATATCGGATTAGGATGGCTAGGATGGAGTTTATAGTATCGGGAGGTACGGTTGTTGATATAGAAGGGAGAATTGGTTATCTTATAAAGGATTCTTAATACCAGGCGCTGGGTGCGAAGAATATTGAAGAGTTTGGTGCACCCCCAGACTTACAACCTAAATTGCATTTTAATATAAACGATGGAGTATTAATAACGTCAGTTCTTAAAAATTATATCACATTATTATAAAAAAAATATTGGTAGTTTTCTTGGTCACTCAAAATCAATTTTTAAATAAATGAAGTATAATTAAAAATAACTGAAACCAGCTTGGAACTTACTAAATAAAATACAGTTGCAATTTTGGACTCTCGAAATTTTTTAATTTGGAATCTATTATTATTTTTGCCAAATTTTGACCTTTAGCTCTTAATCAACTAGGACTTGAGAAATCCTAAAAGTTAGGGTGGGCCTTTATTTGTTTACAGTTATTGTTATTGTATTTCGAACAGCATATCATCAGCTCATCTCGAAATGTTGTATATATTTTAACATTTCATATCGTAAAACAATCAGATTGACGAAAAACTATCGCCTTGTATCTGATTGAAACCTCTCCCTGCGAGCTTGTTAACAAAAAAAATACATTACTGGAATTATGTTCAATCACAAAATTTCGAATAATTTCTGATTTAAGCTTATCAATTAATTAATGAACCCAAGCCAAAACAAGTTTGAAAATCAACAAGATAAAATTCATTTTCAATAAAATTATAATTAAAAATTTTAAAATGAATTCATGGGTCAAGTTATCAATCATATCTAGACAAATTTACTATTTTAAATAAACGCCATCACCTAAAATCTTAAACTAATTCTACTTTATTGTTATTTTGGCTCAATTTTCCAACCGGTTTTGAAAAAAAGAGAAATTTGGTATTACAACAGTGGTTTTCATCCCCACGAGGTAGATTCAGGTACGAGATGACAGTTTTTCGTTTGTTGTATTTTTTACAATACAAACTTTTTCAGCATAAATTTGTAACTGATGGTTGAGTGAACTGTCAAATCGATTACAATAAAAAACAAACAGATACAGTTTCTGCGTTAAAAATTCATAATTATGCATTGCTTAAATATTTAAAGGGATGCTGCCCAATGTCAGCCCTTCCTGGCTAATGATGAAATATTCCTATACAAATAGTGCTAACTGTGCAGTTAATAATTAAATGTTTCTTAACTTTCCAAACTACTGCTCCTCTACAACTAGATACAAACTCCGTCTGAAACCGTTCGGTAGATAGTGATCTGTGTTTAATTGGTGACATTGCAAACTTCGGTATACTCGGATATAATTCATCTTATCCCTTGTGCTAATTTAAACACGAATCAATAAAATCTTATCTATTAATTGTTCCTGTTATCTATTTAGGCCATCTAATTCGGGGCGTGTTTTTTTACGCATACGTCAGCCATATAGACATCGCCATTAACGTTCAGAAACCATTAAACATAGCCTGACACACTTATCGATAAATAATACATTAGTTGTCAAGATTAACTTTAGGTTCGCCATGACATTGTATAGACAGGCACAGTCAGGTTGCTAATAGGTAGAATGAGTTATTCCAAGCCAAACATAAGAAAATTTTTGATTCTCTAATTATATAAATGAGAATATATTATTATATATTACTTAACTTTTTTGTTTTTCATGTGATCATTTTTTTTCTTTGAACATTTTAAATCTTGAATTACTCATGCGCTATAAAGCCTTAAAAGGTGTTTGAAGTCACATTTTAAAGAGAATTTCATGATTCTATGCTATACGACAATGTCCAAATTAATATTTGAAAATGTGTGATTTATAAATATTGAAAAATAAATATTTTTTTTGTAATATTATAAATCCATAAAATATTACTGGAGGATTACAATAGTAACAGGGGTTAGATAGACAATTCACTCCTGACCGGTATTTTAAACCATCGTTTGTCATTACTTTTGATCCCACTTTTTTTTTTTTTAGGACTTGTAAGTCCAAGTAAGAGGAACTATATAATATTACGAAAATCACAGATTTTTTTTTTTTATTTACGAAAAACGCTGTCAAAACAGTACAAAATTGTTTTCTTGAAATTAAAAAAAAATATTTTTGTTAATTTAACAAACTAAACTTACTAACAAATTAAACCTTTTTGTTTCCTCTTTAATATGAGAGTCAAAAGGCTTGCATGGATCCCACACACCAGGCTAAAAAGACAAGAACTTAACAGACGCTTCGAACAAATTTACAGACTTCAAGAGAAACTACTTCAAAGGACAGCCCATCTCTCAATAAAAAATATATTACTAATCTAAAAAGTGT
Source organism: Acanthosoma haemorrhoidale (assembly GCA_930367205.1). Taxonomy (NCBI): domain Eukaryota; kingdom Metazoa; phylum Arthropoda; class Insecta; order Hemiptera; family Acanthosomatidae; genus Acanthosoma; species Acanthosoma haemorrhoidale. Next base: position 48,344,906 of record OV884013.1, read on the forward strand.
TCTTGTAATTCGTAATGGTCATGTTGAATGACTAGTTTATTTTGCATAGGATGACCCGGCTCACAAGCAGAGCATGCCCTAACTGCACTTCTGTGGTAAGGAATGTAGGGTCATCCCCCTACAGAGACCTGGTGCTACGGTGAGGCAAGAGAATGTTACTTGAAAACAAAGACATACATAATAATGTATTTATTATCTTGGGTCTATAAAGCTATACATGATAGATTTGCTCATAAAATATAAAAAAAATATTTAAAAAACGTACTAATGGATAAATATAGTACAACATAATACTACATTGTCGAGTCATCACGAGGGGGGGGTGCCTAGTCGACCTAGCCCTGGTGACGAAGTGAGGGTCGATTAGGCTATGACCTGGACAATCGTTTCATGACGGTCTTACTATCTGATTCCATATTTGATAGACATGTGCCCCGACAATGCACTATGTTCAGGAGAAGAGGTATAGGGTAGGTGGTTTCGGTAGGTTGTGTGGTCTTGGAATGACCACGAATTTACACTCGGTATCTGAGGGTAGGCGAAATCCGTCCGGATCCCAAAGGCGAGTTTTAACCGGAGAGAGGCAGACTGGATTGCCGTGGGAGAAACTACACGGTAAACTTGTAGGGCCACGACAACCGATGTCCGCGAGGGAGTGGTCTCTCCCAAGGAGCTGCTAGCTTTAGTGAGGTGAAGGCAGATAATCCCACTAGGAGAGTGTGGGGTCTTACAAGGCGGGACTAAAACATAGCGAGGTTAGGAAGAGAGGTCCAGAGGTTTTCATAAATAAGAAGACCAAGTCTTGAACATCAGTGCAGCCGCAAGTCATCAGTTAGAGAGTCGTCTGGGGAATGATTTACAGTCCAAACCCTGGGTCTTATATACCCAGCTGGCTTCGTTAGTAGTCAATCATATCAGGTTTTATTGTACCCAATGCCAGCTCAGTATGCGGTTGCCCTTTGTTCTCGGCAGCCCTAGGCCTGGTCTGATCTGGGCCGCTTTACTACCTGCTATGGGTAGCGGGTGAGGGTCCCCAGTGTCTAACTAATTGGCTAGCAGCTGCGCCTTTTATTGTTTACGATGATTTATGGTTTGGTTATGTTATTTATATTTGTTTAAATTAATTTACAATATATATATCATGAAGTATAGGGTGATTTATCTTATGCAGTTACCGGCCGCTACATACATAATACAATTAGAATGAAATAAAATTGCTCATTCTAACATTTGTAATCTCTTAGCAGCCTCGCGTTTGCTTGTGGCGGCAAATAACTAAATAATTTTGTTTTCAACACATCAATGTAAAGTTCGTCACTTTTCTACGACGGTTCATTATTTTATTCATGTCAGGATTATCAAGGTTGTTTTTTTATCAACAAGATTTGTAAATGTATTTATTGGTGCTTCTACAGTTTCTATATAGATTTCGACTTATTTTGATTTGAGATATATAATTTATTTTGCAGAAATTATTTCTTTCTGATATTTTGAAAACATATGTATAGTTGATAATTCGTATATACTATATATACTTACCGTATACTATATACTTTTCAATAATTGTTTTAATTTTAATTAGTTCACACTTAATAATCATTTACTGCAAATGTGTATGCGCCATTATATTGAACGTCATTACAAAATGTTACGTTTCAGAAAACCTTTTGGTTGGATCTTGGTAACCGTAGCGTGAACTGCACAAAACGATTGTGGTATTAATAAATAGAATTAATTTTGAAAAGAAACTAGGTAGACGGAGCATATATAATATATAAGTTAATCTCCGGTGGTAAAGATTTCATATAAAGAGAAAGAAGGAAATGAACTGACACACTTGGGCTCAAGAGAAAGACTGATTTTATTTTTCCAACAATAATCCTACACATATAGGATCATGGGTTGTTTACATCCCATTATCGTATTTATTTACAATGCAGTCATGCACCTGACTTTAACTTATATATATTTATTCATATATCATATCATTTATAGAATGTGTGAGTAAATGGTAACACTTTTCTTTTAAATAATTGAGGGATATTTACTATAAAAAAAGATACCATGTGGAAAATGAGCAGTTACGTAACGTTTATTGGATATTACATAATTCATTTTAAGGAAAATATTTGTTTAATGTCTTACATAATTTTTTAAAAGGTATAAATATTTTTATTTATGTACGATGATGTTCTTGTAAATTAATAGCGTGGAAAGAAGAAAATTCTCAAAATGAATTTTGTAATATCCAATATGTGTGTGTGTGTGTACATATATATTGCACATATCTACATTCTTTTTTTATTAAAAAAGAAATAGAATGTATTATTGTAACATAAGACTTCACAAGGAAACAAAGTTGCTCTCTGAATCGCCCTAGAGCAAGATGATAAGAATCAGATCAAGAAACTTCAAGGTAAACTAAACTTATCGGATTGGGTGCGGCAGACTAAATATCTTGACAACGTCATGTCAAACAAATGCCTTCACAATTTATCACATTTGTCTATCTAATGTTAAATTATATGAGACAACTCTATTAATGTAGTGTTAATTATTTTCATTTATATTACGTTGACTTTCGTATAAAGTATTTAGAGAAATTTCTTAATGATTTCTGCTATTATTATTTCTATGATTATAATTATTATTTGTCATATAATTTTAACAATAGATGTGTTAATATTTTTCCTAAGTTAATTAACCTCCACCTACGCAGAGAAGGCAATGTATGTTTTGAATGTCTTTCTAAGATATTTAAAATGAAATTTGTTACAACAAAGTTACTTTTTTTTGCAATATTGATTTGATTTTTTTAAATTTCAATTAATATATTATATCAATGTTATAAATATGGATTAATGAAAATAAAAATGGTAATTTCATTTATTATCTATACATATATATATGATTTTACTTCAATAAAAAATATATTTTTGGGAGACTCCGTGTTTTTTTTTTTCTATCACAATATAAATACTAGCTAACTATGAGTGTCTCTGTTTGGGTATTTCGATTACAGTAATCTTAATCAGTAATAAAAAACACAGTTGATCGGTATTTCCTTAAACGGTCTGTAATGAAATAATGTGAGTAATATTGCATTAATTATATAATACTTGTCCAGGGACTCACGAAAGGCGTGAATCTTATCTGTTTCATATTACTGTTCTGTAATCAAATTTTGTATGGATAGTTGATAAAAATAGTAAATCTATGAGGGTGACTTTTTAAAAAAATTTGTCTATCTGGTGTTTATGAGTCGTTTGCAATTTGGGGCCCATTTCGATCTATGATTAAGTAGCCAGAAATATTTATTAAGTTCCTGGTTTTTGTTGCATATGTGCATATTTTAGTTGGTTTTCCAAAAAGAAATCAACGTTGTCTTGCCTTTGTCTTTGTTTGGTTTCAAAGTTTGTTTTGAAATAACTTGTATAGAAGATAATTTGTTGTTTTACGCACGTTTCTCTCCATCTTTTTCAGTTGATTGAATATTGAATCTCAAATAAAAAAACATTCTCCCCCAAGAAAGTTAATTTTACTACAAAACTTCTTGGCTTGCATCAAACCGGTTTTAAATAAAAACTGTAGATCTTATATTCTGTGTATTATAAAAATATCAAAATACCCAAAATTGATCCAAACTGAATCTCTGTTATCAAAACAATAGAAAAAATAAAAAAAATGTTAACTCAACTAACTTACCTCACAACAAAGTCAAAGAATTTTGAAAATTACGCAAACAATAGCTTTTCTCAAGGAACAAATCTAGTACTATTTTGTATATATATCTATAGAATATATCCAGTGCTAGTTTGTTTGGAATTCTAATATATTCTGTGACCAAATAAAAAAAAATCTTTTTTGTTGTGGTATAGTTCCCACTCCTATTGACAATTGACAGCTAAAGAAATAATACACTGCCAGGATCAGTACGCGAACCCTGAACCTCCCGGGGATCTACCAGCCGAGTGAACGATCTTCCCAATATGTGCCAATCTAGCCCATGACATAAGTTCAGTGTTCGATTATCGATCCAACCAGAAAAATTTATTCATTAGCTGTTAATCAATTATAAAAAAAAAATCATCCCAATGACAGTTATGCTTACCAACTTGACTGACAAATGACAAGATGAGAAGGGCCAGAGGATTACAGAATCTCTTGGTCCTTGAAGCAGAGGCAGATGGTGTGTGAATCGCTGGAGCCTATCCAGTAGCCAAAAAACTATCTCGGCCACAACTATCCGACTGTGACTGTCTTTGTCTGTGACCAGTGACCCTCCTCTTCCAGTAAGTTTTCGATGGGAGTTGTCCTGGCCCGGGTTCACAGCTGTTGTCTCCGATCAAGGCTTCCTAATGTGGTCGACCGGTGAACCGGAAGGATGAGTTGGTATTCGACAAGTTTATATCTGATTATATTGTGTTCCTGAGAATGCCACAATATGTAAAAGGTCGATTATAAATGTAATATAAATAATTTTGGGTGAGACTTCAGGCTTCTTTTGAAAAAACTAATTGTCACACAACAGTGTTATTTAAATTATTAATCCACAAACAGCATCTAACACGTATCCATAATTCTGAACGAAAGGCTGTGTTGACGTTTCCACTAGAAAAATTATTACGATCTCGAACCGTTTAGGGCCCCAAAGACTGATTGTGAATTCCTTTTCTGAGGAAGCGTGTGAATGTTTAAATTCTCGCGAAGGGATGATAGGAGTTGATGACTAATTCATACCGAGAAGGGTTCTGTTCGCGAAACAGAGGCGAATATGAAATCACCCTACGTCAAACGGCACCCTGTTAATTAATTAATGTTTTAGCGATTCACATTGTTCCATCCCCTCCCCCCCCCACCGTCCTGCTTTGTGAGTCCTGAGAGGGAATAGGAAATGATCTCGCTGTGTGGTTAACGGTAGGGGTTGAAGTTGTCAGTTGGCATTGATTTGCCTTAAAAGTAACCTTAACCTGCAACGATATTAACAAGCCAGCACTACAGGCTTGAAAATATTAGTCAATATTTTCATTTTAATACGGTGGGCTTCCCCGTATTGTATTCCTAAATGTATGAAAATAGTAATTTCCCGGTATTGTATACAAATAGCTCTCGAAACCAAGATGGACGCGAAAGTAACTCCAACAAGTTGGGCATTATTTCATTCTTTGATTTAAAAAGATATCTCCGACGAAATCGTCTGGCGAAAGAATGGCTTTTGAAACAAGATCAGCACAAGGTTAAATTTATTGAACTTAAATATTCCTTTTTTATTCAATTATGTACTATATTCTATCAATACTGTTAATGAATGCCTTGTCACTGTCACATGGCAATTAAAAATTACAGTAATTTGTAGCTAACTATAAAACTCTTAATATTGAGAATTTAAAATGCCATGATCTTTACTAAACTGTAGGTTTTTGCTAAAACTCTGGTATTTAAGGATTGAATGCAAGGGAGACTTTTTTAGGGCATTTGGTTTTAATAAAATATATAAATATATACTAAGATGTTTTGGATTTTTGATTTTCCAAAATTTAAAACCTGTAATTTTTAATAATTTAAAATACCGAACACGTGACATCACCATTGGCCAATGAGAGTGAGACAGGTGGCGTTGAAGAGGGAAGGGTTATTTCATATCTTCACTCTAGGTCATACTCCCGTTCATAGTGATCGGTTATTTTAAAATTATTGAAGAGAAATTATACTAAATCGTTAAGAATACTTCAACTATTAACATAGTGGTGGGGTCCACTTCAAGAAAAAACACTGTTGATGAATTATCATACTGACGACCAGAAAAGAAAATAGGAAACGAGTTATGTTACAATATATTTAATATAAGATATTTCTGCGTATTTTCTGTTTTTCGCTATTATTATTTTATGTAAAGTATAATTAACCGTCTAACTTTAATAAGTTAAGGAAGGGCTACAGTAGTGGTTGTTTGTAACATATACAAATCATGTTTTTCGTTTTGAATTATTCAAGTCAGTTTTTATACAACTTAAATTCTTAAAATGGGTTTTTCATACAATATTGTTTTACTTTTTTTAAATTTTATCCATAAGGATATTATTTCGGTATAAACAACAATGGATTAATAAAAATTAAAAGATAATTCCTATATCTGTAGGTAATCTGTCATACCCAGCAGTGATTTTATGTTCTTTTTTTATTGTTCTCCATTTTTTTTATTAAATTGAGTATTGCTATATTGTGTTTTTATATTTTGTTATTCTTCTAAATATGTAAATTTATGTATCTTGTATTTATTTCTAACAATCATAAATACCAAGATACTGCTTGAGTAGTACTACACCGGAGAATAATATGGTGGTAGTAATCTTAACGTTATCAGAAAATGACTGTGACTAATGGCCAAAATCGTCTGTTTAAACCAAATGTGATGTAAAGATATGAAAGCGTTTAGCTCTTTGAGATCAAAAATACGTTGGCATGGGTGCAATAATACCCCCTAAGCATCCGCTGCTCACATCGATATGGTCTATTGAAAAATAACGAGTGGCTAGCATGTCTGCCACGATAAACAACCCCCCCCCCCCGCTGAAGGATTTATCCACTTTTAAAACCGGCCAATTTGAGGCCGAAATTACCGGGGTGGTTCACCAAGAGATAGACATCTCATCGAGATCTACGATTGCCTGCCCGATCACTAACGTCTTTTTAATTGTTCCTAAGTACCGTGGACTTTTTGTGGCCAGGGTGGTTGGAGGAATTCTAGCACCTGCTACCATTGTAGCAGCAGTTCTTTATTATATGGAAAGATTTAGTAATAAAATGTAAAGATACTAATTATATACTATTAAACATAAGTATGCCCAACGCACTATAGAGATAATAATTATTGAACCTCAATACTAATAACAATATACTAATAAACATTAGTAACAAAATAACCAGTACTAAATATGTGCAGATAAAATTTCTCTATTAAGAAGTATGTATTGTTAGGAGTAGACACATCTAGACACATTAGAAGTATAATTACCGGACGGATGTGACTAAGGCTGTCTGTTTGAGCCTAATATGCTGTTACCCCAATACAGAAAACTGTTTACATCATTAAAATATCGTATATAAGCAATATTACGGTACGGAAATAACTAACCATACGACTAAACAATCATTACATACCTATTAAATACACAAACCATTTAAATATAGTGGGTCCATTATCCTTTTATAAATTATATACAGTATGTATTTAACTGAACAAACTATACTTACGATTTCATATATAAAATATTGTTATAGCTAAGTGCCACACTTTACAATACATGCTTGCTTTAAGCTCCCAAACACTACACCGTGAGGTAAGTTTCAGAAAGGCCCTCTGGTTTTTTTTCATTTCCCACCAGATGGCGGAGGTGGATTTGACCTACGTTCTACTTCCTTGGTAAAGTTGCGAGTATGCTTGGATGGTATGGACGTTAAGAGTATATTGAGGTCTCCCTATTTGATGGTGTGGTATTTACCACCTTCTGTATTGTGGTTTAATTTTGTGTACGATTCTATAAACCTATAATGTTATACCTTATAGCAATCAACACCTATCTACAGTTTCCTACTTAAAGGCATAAAGGTAATACATACAGTGACTTTGATGCTATAACCAATATTTAGACAGGGTTATAAGAGGTGAATATAAGGAGTTTACTAACCAAGATGAGCTGCTCCAGTTGGAGTCAGCCAGCAGACAGATAAGACGCCGTCCATTAGCCAGTGTTTGTCCTGCAGGGGATTAGCCTCTGGATCCGGTAACAGATTTAGTGGCGGCCTCAGGAGCCTCTGGCTGCACCATCCATCTGCGGGTGATCCATCTTCTACGAGTCCCTCCACTACTGCTACAGTACGGGCTAATCTTGGTTTATGAGGACTGAGCATCTAATTCAAGACTCTCCGGTACATGTTTATGCATAAACAGCATGCAATATTTTTAAAAACATTACGTTTGGCTTAGCGTATAAAAATAAGTAATAATTGTAACTAAACGTGATCTAGAGACAACTTATTGGTTTTTTTTTGGGTATCAGTGGGGCCCGATATCTAGCATTGTTTTTGTTATTTTGCCACCTTTGACCTTTCCAGTAATGTTTTTATCCATATTTGTGTTTACTTTGACCCGTCTTAGTGAGCTCTGATACCCGATAATATTTCAGTTTAGTTTTGTGATCCTGAAGGCAAACATCATGCCGTTATTTGATTTAGCTGCTGAAATAGATACGAAGGAAAAAGCGGTTTTGTTTCTTCAATCTAAGAAAGTATTGCATAGTGAAAAAATGTGTCCTAATGGCCATCAAATGAAACTTTATCTAGAGAAAAAGGATAGATGAAAACTCGCATTATTAACATACCAGGAATAAATTACATTGTACTGTTGTTAATTATCATTGTACTGTGAATCATTTACAAAATTTCGTAGATCCCACCACAGGTAGTCATACACAACGAATTGAATCGTTATGGGCACAAGTACTTTTTGCTACGTTAGTAGTTTTTGATAAAAATCTGAAAAATGGACCTTTAAACTCCCCTCCCCCCCAGCTCATCCTACACCCTCCAAGAATTTTAGTATGTTATCCAGGATCTTCCCCCCAACATTTATACGTAATTTCAGCACTAAACCTTTTTTTAATTTTACTCAAATAAAAATGTAATGAGAATAAAAAATGTATGCAGATTTTGAGATATATAAGTTCAACTCGATAACTTCAAACCGATTGAATTATTTTTATTAAAGTCGAGAGCATTTACTTTCAGACAGCCTTGAAAAAATATACTTGTAACTGTATTTCAGATCTACCATGATCCTCTGAACGCCAATACGCATTATTCATGAAGCTGATGAATCCGAAAATGTTTCCTGCGATGAGCCCTTGATCCGAGAACTCGTCAAACTGTAAGTCAAACACCAAGTCTATTGTACTTGAGTAGAGAAGTAATAGTTGAGAGGTAAGGAGGACGCGGTGCCGAGAGCCTCAAATATTTGTGAGTATCTCCGCATCCAACTTATGATTAATCTTACACAAAGGATACAATAAAGAGCTCGTATCCCAAGACCCGTCAGCGGGAAGGCAAACATGGAAAATATCAGACGAGGTAAATACAGCGAAGAGGCTAATATATTCTGCATGGAAACCATAATTCCATTTCAATATTTGAGTCCGGGGAGGGGGGTGTTTGCTCAGGGGCCGGCAACTCTTTGCCTGACTGTGTGCCGGCATCTCATGCAAACAAACTGTTGTTTGTACTCTTAGCTACTGTTTGTACGGGACGGATTATCCGCTGCGTAGTTCTTCATCATTCTTTATGTATAGTGATGATGGAGGCCGAGGAAAACCCTACTCAATGTCCTCAGCGCCAGGGAATGAATGATTCTACTTCATTCAAATACTGAGAGATACTTGAATAAAATCCCAAACATAAAATTTTGATTCACTTTGCTCTAAATGGTTCTTAGATCCATCAATCTTTTTTAGGGCTTGGGCACCCTTATATAGTCAATTTACCTGGTTGTGTAGATACCACTATTACAAATCATTGTGTTTTTTTATTTCAAAATCTTATTGTGAGAAAGTTACAATCTGCCTTATTGGCCAATAAGTAATTGTGATCATTGTTCTAATTCATACCATATTTACAATTCTTCATCCGCTCGTTTATTATTACAGTGCATACAAACGGCCCAGAGACCTCCTAAACCCACATGGTTGTCACCTCATTCGCATAAAAGTCACCTTCAGGAAGCCCTCGCAGCAGCAAGAGGAAACTAGTCATTGCTAGCTGGTCACGAGGCCACTGCCAGTTTTAGTCTCCGAGGAGGTTTATAGGAATGAGTGTCACATTGTACATTCCTTGCATTCTTTGCCTTTTTCGCTTTGGACTGTTTGGGTAAAGACATTTTACAACGAAATTCTATTTAATTACCCAAGGACATATTTTGATGATAATAATAATATTTTGATATTTGAAATGGAAAATTAGCAATATTTTCCATTGAAAAACAACGAACGGTTGACGTAAATTTTGACAATGTCATTCATGATTTTTCTATCAAAAAACAAATCATGAAAAATAAGTATATAATTTCGCTTACTTTTTATCGAATAACGAAATAAATTTGAGGAGTTGCCGCTGAAAAGCAGGTAAGTTCTAAAATATCCAAAAAGTATTTTTTTTCACTTATTTCACGGAAAAGAAGGATTGTCACCAAGTTAAACCGGTAGTACCAATCCTAAAGGTTTTATTTTTGGCACTTGCACCCTTGTCAACGGAAACGCCTCAATTATATATTTATGTTTAGTGATTTTTAATAACCACTTCTGAACTTAACTGAATTGATGACGGGGCCGCCCCAGGTGGCCAAAGCTCAATGTGCGCCACTGGCACTGTTTAGCATAAGCTAAGCTCCGGCGTACACAATGATAGTGACCGCCAACATGAACAGGATCACAATCAACGTTGACAAATAATGGACAATGATATACGTTGAAGAACTGGTAGCATCACAACCGGAGATAACAGCAGCAATTGCAGCGTCACAGACCTCTGCTATCGCGGAACCTGGTACCTGATTCACAGTTATGGCCGAGCCGATAGCAGCCTGCTCACAAATCACAGTCCCAGTCACAGCTATTTGTCCAGTGCGAGCTGCTACTAAGTGCTACTAATGATTATTTATAACGGAGATAATGAATGGCAGTTTAGCAAAGAGCCTCCTTAATTACTTTACTTGGTCCTCTTCAAGAGGCGTCAGCTTTTAGGTCCTCATATATTTTGTCTGATTTACGTAACTTCATAAGAAGGTTAATTGTGTCAAAAGCAGTCCATACCTTAATGAAAAAGTTTTTTTTTGTGGAGGGACATCGTATAACTTTTAATATAATTCCTTTTGGATATAACTAGCAGAAATTTATAATTGGCCACGTATGTATTATTTATTTATTGAACCACTTCTATCGCTGTGGATCATTATCGTGCAACAACATATACATACTTTCATTATAAATATCTTTTTTTTCATAACTATAATCCTTAAAGATGCCTGAATAGGCGAAACATCGACACTGCATATGATGTAGTTGTTACTAAAAGTATTACCAAGAAGCTCAAGATTTATTTAAGCACAGGGAAAATATACACATTTAAATGTCTCTTGTCAAATACCAACACACTGGAAATTAAAAAAAATACCTATGCATAGTGGTCGTAATAGTTCTACCCTCCCTTAAATAATCAAAGAATGACTAGATTACTATGATCATGTTGTGTTGTTTATAAGGTAACAATTTCTTTTTTTCATTAGGCAACAAACGATTTTCCTAGGAGGAAAACAAGTAGGTATGAGATATCTCACAAACCTAGAAACAAGAAGACCTGTTGGCTGGTCCGTCCCTCCGTTGAAATACGAGGTGTCCTAAAAGAGAAGGGGTCCAATAAAGGCTGAAGAAGACTGAGGTGTGAAAGGTTGCGGGCATTAATCCAGTTCCGTGATCCTGGCTCAGCATTCAGGTAATAGCGGCCATTACTGAGGAAGGAGCAGCCAGGTCATTACCTGTGCCTCGATAGCTCAGGTAACCCGGGCCCATTTGTTCTCAGTAATAGCCAGCCGAGGTCTCAATCATTGGCGGTAGCCCGGTGCGAATTTGTAACGGTCAAATCTCTAGTGCAAACAGATCGGTTAATAGGGACGGATTTATGTCTATTGGATAGAATCTGCACTTGCTAGGTGAGAGGTCAATGATAACAAGCCACTACTAGAAAGAACTATTGAAGATTTTATTCTTAGGGATCGAGGTTCTCGAGATTTCTTCAGCATTCAACACGGCGTTACGCTATTAAATCCTCAATACAATAGAATAATAACGAGGGGACAGAACACCTTTAAGCCCGGTGTAAGAACACAAGTCAGAGGAAAAAATTGTTTCAAGGATAGATTCCTCCTGACGTATCTAACATGTACAGGCCACAGTCTTGCACATATACCAAGAAGAAACGGGGATTCCAGGCACTACTTTTAGCCAATGGTAATTGGTCTACGAGATAAAGGCGATGATTATTTTTGTACACGGCTTGCCTTTGTTCGGAAAGTGTACTCCAACCTCGGGGGTGGGGGCTGGTCTGCTAATATGGGTCAATCGGGTTGAAAATAATAGGATATATTCTAAGGACTAAAATTTAAGTGAATATTTTATAATTTAAGAGGGAGTAAAATGCTAGACAGAAAGAAACCATCGTTAGGGATTCTTGAGAAAAAAATCCAATTAGGAGCCTTGTTTTTTTTTTTCAATAAACGCTATCAGAGATGTTCTGTACTGCTTAAGTCACAACTATATACATATTTCAATAATATTTTATGATCAAATTATTTTTGCCTGATTTAAGTGAGTGAACTTTTGGTTGATACCATCTTCATAGAGTGATTAAAACCTGATAAGGTAGGAGCTATATCTTGGAGCCATTAGAAAAAAAACAACTTTATTATGGTGAGCTGTATGTTGGCAATAAAAAAACAGAGCTGTTCGCATCCTTCTCAAAGCAACACATAATGTGTCATCGGTTTCAATGTGTTATTAGAGTGTGGTTTTTTTTTATATCAGTAGTGTCTATTCCTCCATTAATACTCGCCTCCTTGATTCCATCCACCCATGATTACTACAGGTATCAGATTAAGATATAGCATAGACTGAGGTAAGCGAATCAATTTTACAATGTCTGGCTGTTTTATTGTTGCGTGGTTTTGTTTTGTAAAATAAACTCCTTGAACTAGCATATATGCAATATCTCACATCCAGCAGACCTTGACAGCTTTTTCAAGTGTTAACTATTCACAAGTCTAAAAGCTTTGCTGAAGAAACTCATTAAAAGCAGCCTAGGCAGGGCTAGTTAAGCCTCAGACATGCAAAAAGTGCCTTAACTGCTACTAGCTACTGCTAGTGATTGTTTCTTCCCCAAAGGCTACGAAAATCACTTATTTCCAGTTTCCACGTTTATAAAGGAGAAATAAGAAAAAACAGACTAGGTTACTTTTAGTATTTATATTGTATTAGTTATTCAATCAGATCCCTGCGTCATGAAAATTTCTAATATGTGAAAAACAAATATCTTACCTCAATCCATGCCAAATTAGCTACATGAAGTTTTATCCTAAAGTCATATTGTATCGATTTAGTTCAGGTTGAGCTGATGAAATAGTGGCTAAAATAAGTGTATGAAACATAAAATTGTCACTAATAGATTAATTACGCACACTTAATAGTGCCGTGGTTATTCTGAATCAAAATGCTTAATACAAAATCTGTAAAAAAATACTTCGAAATTTCCAGAAATTTTTCAGAAAAACCGTAATGTTCACTAGTTTAAATTTATCGTTTAGTATGAGAAGCTACTGCGGTTCTTAGATGGCCATTTTTGAGCATTGAAGTACACTAGTCTAACAGAAAACTTGACACAGGTTACGAAAATATGGCGGAAATAAAAAGCGTTAATGTGGAGAAAAACGCGTTTTTATGACAAAAAAAAATCATGTCCTGACAACGGATTGAATTAAAAAACTGCGATTGGTCGAACATCTTTGATGGTTCACTCATAAAGTATTTTAACTGTTCTTGTATACATTTACTTTTCGATAGGGGGGGGGGGGCCAAATTCAGCAGTTAACAATGAGTGCAGTTAAAATTACTTGATTAAAGGTGGCAGTTCATTGTATGTCTCTTCTTTGTTTTTAAATAATATAGGCTGGAAATATGGGCTTGCTGTTACTAATAGTAATAACAAATACACATAATTATGGCTTTAGGGAAAGTGCGGGGGTCGCAATCTTACTCTTCAATTTCACCCATTCCGGAAGATGAATGCTATTACTGGAATGTTCAACCAAGCGTGACATAATATATTATTATGTATTACAGTACATTATAAAGCATGTAATGTATATACTTTGGAGCGAAGCCCGGGTTACGCCACTCGTCGGCCAGCCAGTGTGTTGGTTCACCGGTTACCTCGCCTGGAGCATTCGCACACTTATTGCGTTTTCTCTTCGATCCAGACCAAGATTGGAAAATCATTGCTATTACTGAGGCTTCAACTGGTTCACATGTGAGCGGTGTGGTACTTTCAAATAATTGGAGTCATTCAGCACGATGACCAACCTCCCGGCTGTTTTACAGTACGCAATGAGAAATTCCGATCCAGTAAAAAGTGGGGAAGAAACCTATTTCGTAAGCACTCGAGTGTAACAGATTCCGAGTCTACTCTCTACCAACAGTATACTTCTGAGAATACCTTCATTATTTCTTAAACATTCTAAGACTGAAATAGATTCAGCAACTTCTTAATTATCATCCCAATAAGATTAGTTTAAATAAATATTCATGAAGTTGAGAAGATTTTAAGCTTTTCTTTTCTCAGAGATTTGAGTCGTTCTTGTAGTCCCGAGTTGTTTAAAGTTTGGAATACGCCACATTCAATTATGATTTCATGAACAGTTCGAACACAGAATATTGTATATTATACAAAACAGAAAAAAAAAATTGTTGAAGAATGTAATGGATAGTTTCTCACTTGATTTTTTCATTATTTACAGCGCTCGTAACGGATAGGCCAGGGTTTTGTATTGTTCTTCTGGTCTTTCCGTTACAAAAGATCTTTAATTTACTTGAATTTTCAAGATTTGCAACTTTTTTAAGTCATTCTGGTATTATTTTGCTGTTTTTTTTTTCGTTAGCAAGATTATCCTCTTAATGGAAGGTTTCCTGAATGGTGGCCATCAAAATTTCGAATACATTTTGTGCAATGATCTTACAAATATTCTTGGACTGGTTGACCCAGATAATAAAAAAAAAAATTCCAGCTTCATCTGCAAATAAAAGAACTGTTTGCGTTGTTTTATGAAAATAGGTTAGCAGAATAACATTTCGAAAATGTATTTTTTTCATACACAAATAAGATGTAAACAATAATATTACATATTTAGCTGTATGGTATTTCCTCTAAGTGATGTTTAATAATTTGTTTTGTAAATTAAACGCTTTCTGTGTAGTAATGACTCACCGATCACACAGAAACAGAAGAATGTTTTTAAAGGGGTGTTTAAATGTGTTTAAAAAAAATGTTTAAAGGGGTGGAAATGTAAGTTGGCTGGGGGTTTTGTTAAAACTATGTAGCAGCCACTGCAAAGTGAAATTAAGGCCCCCTCATCTATCAATTCTATGTTTTCTTCCCACATTTACCGGTCTCTAGGGCTAAAAGATAAGTAATAATAATTTTTTATTTGTAATTTATAATTATTTGTTTATGGCAGCCGAGGTCTACCACACTCCTTAATTCCTTCACCCAACCTTCAAATAGGTCCCTCCTAGCAAGAAGGTCCCTTTCACTCCTATAAATTCTATGTTAGTTTATTTTTCCCCCATCCCTCTTTACACATTTTGAGAGCTTTGAAAAAAAAAAAAAATTATTTATGGATTGTTAGTCTTATTAGCCAGAGTTTTTAACTTACATTTACTTACTACAGCTTTTACTTAAATACGATTTAAACTGTACTTACACATTATAATGAAATAAAATAAAAAAAACCTACAAAATTGATTAAAAAAAAAGTAGAAAACTTCAAAAGAAAGAACTAAAGTTTTTATCAGGTAACATATGCACAAATAGATGCGAATGATGAATGATTTATCCTTTTTAAGTGGTATTTGTTATATCGACTCTTGTGAATATTTTGTAAAGGTTCACAAATCGATTAATTTGTTGTTTTTTTCTTTTGAGGTCAAAGTCAAAGGAGAATTTGTTTAAGTTGTCTCTGAGGTCTATGATTTATAGACTTAGTTTAGAGACATTCTAGTGTCTGGAAACTATAAGTATTTAGATTTATGTACCACAAACCACCAACCACCAAGTTAGTATGTTACAATTGGGCTTTTGACTCTCACGTTCCATATTGAGAGTCCAAGGTGTTACTTGCTACTTAAAAGGTTCTGTTGCACACGTATCATATTTATATAATTCAGCGGGATAAACTAGCCGGTAGGTCTTCCAGTTTTTTAGTCTTAAAGCCCTAAATCTATCCCTGACAAAAGGGACCGGACGCCCCGAGACAACGATTTGCATGGCATTGGCCGGGTTACAACGGCAATTACTATCTGAGGGCAGCGCCAATACTCGAGGGAAATTAGGGCAGTCATTAGACTGCGACCGCCGCCTAGGGTAATCTTAACTGGCCCTTCAATGTCCTTATCAACTCTTATCTCCTAATGGACCGGCCACTTGCGAACTTCGGCACGTTCATCTCTCACCGAGTTTAAAGTCGTACATTCGCCAGACCCTTTGACATTTTCCCCTGATTCTTCTATCTGTCTTGTTTAACCTTGTATAGTAACGTATTAACGTAATTTATTATTATTGTATAATAATATGTCTTGTTAATAACGTATCATGATGTAATAACCAATCAGCCTTAACATATTATTATCGGTTCATTAACTACCCACTCTGCACTTTCTACATCATCTTCAATGTATTTATTCGTACCTAACTTTTGTTACAAATCATTACCAATCATGTTTAGAACCTACTTAGTTTCCTTGTTATCAGGACCTATAGTATGTCAAAACATAAGCCATTAATAAATCTTATGAAAACCTCATAACCCACTTTTATCGATCAAGCCGATCTTCCAACATCTTCCAGCCGATCTTCTTCTGGAGAATGCAGCATTCTCGTAGGATAGAGAATGTAGATTCTCACGGTACAGACCTACCGTGGTAAAGTAGTGTTAATTGTGAAATTCTCTGTAAGAAAATCTCAACATTAGATGAGTCTCGATAGATGAAGAGAAAACATATAAAAGGTGAAACTGGGATATTTCGCAGACTACATTAAACTACTGTTACGGAAGAAGACCACAAGGGTCTAGAGATCACTAGTTCACTGCGATCCCATCACAGCTTTGTATCACAGATATATCGATATTGCAGTAACTGTATGTGATGGTGGTGAGTGGCTACCGCAGCCAATGTTACCGTTCCAATTATAACGAAGAGTGGTCTACTTTGTTCCTGTAGTAGCAACTCTTGCAGTTGCCAATAGTATATCTCATTTTTTATTACGCTTTAAGCAAATTTACATATAGACACGTACACGAAAACGACTGTATACTATATAATTGTATAATTTATTCCGGAGCTGGAATGTAACCTTTCAGAATGAATTCGTATAAATCAGCATTATTCGAATCAAATGCGGATAATAACGAAGTCACCTCTAATGATTTCTGGGTTAGTCAAAATGTCAAGAATACACGATGAAAATGTTTTATGATAGATCATATTAAAACATGATAAATAATTTTTTATAAAGAAACTACGAAAATAGGTCGATTAATGTAAACAAAAAAAACAGCCAATTTTACTCATTATATTGCTGTGCTTGCCTGTACAATTAGGCTTAAGTCATTCCCCACAAAAGATGCCATTTTAACGAAATGTGTGAATTCCTCATATTTTATACCTCTAACTCCGGTTTCAATCAATTTTATTAAGATAAAATTACAATCTGCCTTTTATTAGGCAACGAGTAATGGAGATAAATTTCATCATTCATACCATATTTACAATTCATCATTCACTCGCTCATTCATACAATACATATTTACAAACAGCCCAGAGGCCCCCCAAGTCCACAAGGTTGTCACCTCCCTCACATGCGAAGGAGGAAGCGGAGTCTTGGGGAGTCCCCCACGCTCCTACGTCAGCCACTTCACTGGATTGCCTCTAACTAATAACTTAATTATATCATGTTATAGTTACAAGTACTTCTTTAAATATAATAAATTTCGCAATTGTGTACAATATCCGTTTCGGACATAGTGTCAAGTTTATCAACATATGCCAGAGATAGGATGGACATAACCATTCCAAAAGAAATGATCTTTTTAATATTTATTGTTTTAATTTTCGAGCAACACATCCTGTACTGCTTGATGATGGATAGACCAAGTCCAAAACGTCACAGTATTGCATGAACTCATAATAATATTTATTTTATTTAATTTGAAAATAAGGTTAGCTTTTGTGCTGAGTGGGCTATTCTTTTTTTTTCCAACAATTCATAAATTGTTATAAATCTATCGTAAAAAATTGTAAAATTCATGATAAAATCTAAATTAAACTGTAAATAAATTATTCTTATCTATTATCTATCTTTATTTTGAGTGTTAAACAGTACAAAAACAAACAAACAGTGACAAACAGTCGGTTAAACATAACAAAAAGATACAAAGAAACAAATTTCCAGCTGTCATAAATTATATTATAATGTAATTTGTCTGTTGCTATTATCCTATAATAATATTATAAGAGTAAAGAAAATACGAAAAGGAATAAACGTGCATAACGTGTATGACTAAGAAATGGTACATGGATGAACAAATTAAATGATAGCATTACAGAAAGGAAGATTTGGAGTATAATTACGATTATGAATAATTAAACTAATGAGACTTCATGCATGCTTATTTGCAAGGAGGAAGCGTTAGCTAGAGTAGATACAAATAAATAAAGCTTTATACGTTTTTCCTCATAAACTCATTTGGAATTACTTGTGTTTATTAATAATTGGTAAATCCTTATCATGTTTTCTTATATAGGCATAACATCATCATTTCAAAACATTTTATAGTATTTGAAAAAAGAAATTTTTAAGAAATAAAATAAAATATGTAAACTCCAGCTGAGATCCAGCTGTGTTTGTTGTGACAAGGTTACTTAGCTGTGTTTGTTGTGTGAAGGTTACTTTCTAGATAAGACATGTTTATTGTTTGTGTTGTGATTATCAACTAGAATACCTGGTAAATGAGGTTTAATTTAATTTGTAAGTTGGTTTATACACAAACGTAATAAAAATATTTACAAATCAATCTTTAAGGTCATGTCAATCGAAGATTTTTATTTACATAGTTATAAATTTTCAGTGTCCCTTTACATGATCAGTAATTTTTTGGTTACAGAAAACCAATTTCATTACTAAGAATGTCGAATCCCTACTCAAATAAAACCATAAAATTTTAACTTAACAACATAGTCCTTTTGAGAGTGTGTGATTCAAGCGATGTTTTACTGTAATTACCAACCTTCCTTATCAAGAAATTTCCGAAGCTACTGCTTTGTTAAAGTATGACTCAGTTTGAGATAATTTCTTGAACTCTGGTGTGTTTTAAGTCATTGAGAATTGGAGTTATTCTTATGTAGTGAGAGTAGTTCCTATGTTTTGGATCCTACAAGTGTTTCGGTATTTCTTCCATCAATTCAAACCCACTGATATCAAACTAAGGTAAACTTTTGATATGCCGGGACAAAGCACTTATATACTTGAGAAACTATTGTAAATTGCTGCTACTCGTATACAAGATATTTGCGAGAAGGCGGTGGAAATGCGAGACAAATGCCTCGTGCTCTTGTAAGGAAGTCTAACGGCAGTGTAGGTGAGGGAGGATAGCCGACACCTGGAGAAGGTGAGGCGCACTAACTCACTGGATAAAGGTTGCTGGAGCCCGTTCTGTTCCAGTACCATATCTGGAATCTGTCCGACTATCCGTTCCTTCTTAAAACACATTCCAGCCAGACTAATTGCCATCCGGGACCGTGTTGGCTCGGGCTCCACGGTCGAGAGTGGAGGCGTTACATTGTGTCTGAGGTGACTCCTTGCTGTTAGTTCGCATTCAGTCCGGTGTTGGCGGTTTTAAAATCTGTTTGAATAAATCTGTTTGGAAAAAAGGATATTAAATAAAATATCAATAAATATCTAACTTTTCCTCATTTAGTTTACCGAAATTCAACTTTTTTACCCTCTTCTATAAATGAAAGGAAGTAAGGGTGGCGATTGTCGATTGCAGCAATCGATTGAGAACGTAGAAGTATGTACCAGAGAGCATAAATTATTTTCAACACACGAATTCATTGCCAGGAGATATTTAAAAAAATACTTTTTTGATAATTTATTTTATTTGAATGATACATCATATATTGCATTAGACTGGTCTGATATCAGCCCGAAACCATGTGACAAAATATTAATTAATAAAATTGGCAATAATATGCACATCTTTCAACCTTAATCAAATTTTCCTTCGAAATACCATATAGTATTATATTTTGTTTGCTTCTATGCAATTTTTTTGAAAATATTTTGGGCATATCGTTGATTTTTAGACATCAACTGTCACCTCTAAGACCGCTGATGAAAATCACCATAAATGATCTCTATGGGGTATCTAATCTTTATTTATATTTTAGAAAATTCAAAAGAAGTGATTATGAACTTAAAATCAGGTGATGTGAGTTAAGACTGCGAAGAGGAAAACAGTAGCTAAGCATTTAGTTTATTATATAAAGTTATAATTATAACATAATATAGTACATTATAGTATAATATACCCTTTATAATATACCAGCACTCGTATAATCTCGTATTGCTATGTCTGTGGTCCTAGGGTGAAAGGGGATAGTACTTTTAGATAACACAAAAAAAGGAAATTTCAAACCTTCTCACAAATCAGACTTTTTTTTATTTTGATTTTTTGTAAGGATCCGAAAATAGTACAAAAGGCAGTAATCCCGTTTTACCCTAGCACCACAAATATATGACTATATACCGGCCACGGTACCATTACCAACAGTCAGGTCACGCAACAGTACGGTCGTGAAACGTCGTGCTGACTTTCAACATAAAAAATACTGATTGAACATAATTTTCTGAAAAGCAATGAACATGGTGTATGAAACGTGGGGATTTATGTCATATTTATATACCGTTTGAACGATTGTGGATAAACTACTCAGTACTATTTGTCAAAATAATTTATCGAAAGGTCTTAGTAACTGAAAATCTCCTCTTTAGCCAATAAATAGCCAAAATATTAACTTAGAAGAACCAATTGAATTCAGCTAATGTGAAATTTCTGGAATATCTTAAATATCTTATTTTTGCGTAACACCACCTATTGTGTCCTTAATTACGGAGATGAACACAACCCTCCTTCCTCCTAAATCCCAGGGGCCACATGTCATATACATGCGACTAGCATGGGACCGACAAGAAACTAACACAATATTAAAACTACTTCCTTACCTCATTCACAATCGCTCTTAAATAACAATAGAAAATAAGAATCTGATAGGGATGCTCCAACCTCCAATATTTGTCGAATCCCAGCAATCCTAAATCCCTTGCGTGATAGTCAATTCTTTTTATGAGCTGATGTTGTTAAGACTCCATTGTTTATATGAAAATACAATCTAGATTATATACTTCAAGTCTGAGGGTGCGCCAAGCCTTTCAAGATCACCAACCGTACCCTTCACGCTGATCTCAACGTCCCAACTATTCAAGATCCAGCCATCTTCCGCAACTAGAACTTCTCGCCTCCCAGGCTATTTTTACTCTATGCTCTCGCCTCATCTCTGGCAAGCCAGGCGAAGCATAAGACCTCTTGACCTCCTCCGAAACAACTAGCTTATTGTGAGGTTTACAATGTGGTTATTAGTAAAGTCTCAAGTTTAGTGGTTTAGTAAGTTTCCCCCCAAAAAAGTAACAAGACGTTCTAAACATTACATAAAGTGTGATGTACTGATTTCATGTGAACATTTCAATAAAGACACTATTTTTAGCACGAAAAAACTATGGGGAACACTTGAAAACTTTACCTTTTATTCTATATATAGTTGTGTCGTACAAGGTCAAAATTTCTAATCAACCGCTAGAACATGCTGTCAAACGTATAGGAGTAACAATAAAAGTCCTTTCTTGTGAATCGCAATATGTCCGTCTCACTCTATGAATAAATGAATCAGCGAATAATTTAAAGGACTTCATTCAGTGCTCTAGATTAAATTTTTAATAAATAGTCCCAGTTCGGCTAACTGGGGGAGGAAATGGCCATTACTCATCGCCTGAGGAGCAGAGGAAAAAAAAAAAAGAAAAAACTGAGACGAAATCGCAGGAAAAGAAAAAGGGCTCTGTTAGGGCTGAGATATGGTCCGAAACCTAATGAGCTGGTATATTTCATAGGGCGCCGTAATTTTCCCTTTCTTGTTTTCTTATTTGTTAGAGGGAGGAGCCACTTCGCCAGGGGGAGGATTGCTGTTTTTGTTTATATTAGGGGTTGTATTGCCAGCCGTTTATAGTCTCCGCCGGGAAGGGGAGCTCTTGATTGGCACGAGCTCACAGCTCGCCCCGACTCCATTATATTAGGATGAGAAAACAGGTTTTGATTACGTGACAATATTAACGTTTTCCAACTTAAAATTACAAGAAAAACTAAGGCTGAATGAATTGCACTCAAAACTTAACATAAATTAAATTTAGATTATCCTTCAGAGTAACACTCAAACAGAGACAGTTGCATATAGATATTCATATTTAGTGACAATTAGTTTTAAAAGAAAAGGAAAACCTTTAAATCTTTCCCGAATATATTTTATTATTGATATCACATCAACATTTTTATTTTCCTTCATAGCCCATTAAATTTACAGATAATTATATATAATTATAGATCCTCAGGCGAATCACCACATCAACAGTCTACGTTTCACCTACTTATGCTCTTCAGGTCTACAATTTAGACGAGAATCATAAATTTCCATATATATATATATATATATATATATATATATATATATATTATTTTTTCTTTCATAACCCCTTAAAATTTACAGATAATAATATATATAATTATAGATTCTCAGGCAAATCTATTTACAAATTATTTTTGTATTTCCTGCAGCATCGCTACATTATATACAGATTTTGTTATTTTATAAAAATTATATAATAAATAAACAAAATTTTTTTTTTTCCTAAGCTCTCTAGTTAGAATTTTAGGATGAGGGAGAAACATACAATATTTAGGGTGATCGGATCCTTGTACTTGGAGGACCTGCTTGAAGGTGGTGTGAGAGGAGTAAGGAGTGTGGGAATCCTCGGTGGAGGTTGATTGTTACGGTACAGTGGTGAGAGTCCACTGGTGGCTGGGCCTAGAGTCTTCTCTAGGCATGTAGTGCAGTCGTAGTTAGTCTTATATCAGTGAGGGTGCCCCTTAGAGGCTTGTTGTTGGTGGGCTAAGCGCCGTGATGTCAACCATTTCTTCTGCTTTACTCGATCTTGTGAGTTGCCATCGTGCCGGTAGCGGTGGTGGTGTCATGTCTCCGAAGAGAGGGTTTAGACTGTGTTTCATCGAGTCGAAGAACTTGATGTGACGTCGTCTAATGGCTTCGGTGATGGTGGGGAGCTCGAACTTTTCGTGCATGTCGGAAGCCTTCATTTCACGAAAAGGGGTATGCTACAGTGCCGTTCGCAGGATGTTGTTCTGGAAGCTCTGGAGTCGAGTTATTGTGCTAGTGTGTGGGAATCTAAAGAGTGGTGTCCCAAACAGTATAGCTGGCCTCAGGACGCTCTTGTATATGAGGAGTTTCAGTCGAAGGGATATGGCCTGGCTGGTGATGAGATGCTGGAGAGAGTAGTAAGTTCTGCGGACTCGTTTTAATTTCTTTTGCAAGTGTGTGCCGAACGTCATGTGCCTGCCTAGGTTGATGCCCAGGTAGCAGATGCTGTTGGCTAATTCACATTGAGTCCCGTCTATGGTAAAGCTGGTTGGACGCTTCTTTTTCCCATGCTGGAAAGAAAAGATGATCCCCTGAGTCTTGGCTGGGTACACTTGAATGTGGACAGCTCACAGCCTGTCGGCGATTAATTGGCTAGCGCCCTCTGCAGCCTTTAGAGCTTTCGTTGGGTTGAGGCTGGTGCTGTAGACCCCTATGTCGCCCGCATATGCCGCTACCTCACAATTTGAGTATGGAGCTCCTACTATATGCGTGGTGTATATGTTAAAGAGTAGGGGTCCCAGCACCGACCCTTAGGGAACTCCGACCACGAAATCTCTTCTGGTGGTTAAGACGGCTCCTATTCGCACATAAAATGTTCTGCCTGCTAGGTAGGAGGACATGATGTTCCGGAGTTGCGCAGGAAAGTCGTGCTCGTTCAGGCGTCGCAGGACATTACGATGATCTATGGAGTCAAATGCCTTCGTGCAGTCAAGAGAGATCATCGCAGTGACTCTGAATAAACAAGTATAATGATATACATTAAATCACCACCTTCACTTTTCCCCCTACTCTAGCATCAGTGTACTGCCCTTCCAATAAATCTATTTCCGACTCCCAATTCATCTCCTTTCTAGACTCCATCGGACATGGTTTCCTTGTGGGTGGGGACTTTAGTGCGAAGCACACGCACTAGGGCTCAAGATCCACGAATACACGAGGACGTGCTTTGCTGTCTAGACTCACACGGAAACATTGCTCCACTATCACTCCTGACACAGCCACCTATTGGCCATCTGATCCCAACCGAAATCCTGATCTCCTTGACTTCTTTTTACAATAGTTTAGGAACACTAAACTATTCACTCACGCGCCTCCATGACCTCTCCTCTGATCATAGTCCTTTATTATTAACCATTTCCCTAAGACTAATTCACAAACTGCCTCCTCCTTCATTTTGAACAGGAGAACGGCCTCCAGGGGCCGAGTTGACTGGGACCACTTTCGCCAGCTTCTTACAGAGTCCATAAACCTTAAATTTTCCCTGAAAACATCCCAAGACCCAGACGATGCAGTTCATTCCTTCACTACTCAGGTCCAGAGGTCGGCTTGGGAGGCATCGTCACCCAAAAATCCACAATCATAATTCTTTACCTCAGCATCTCAAAGATCTAATCCAATCCAAACGCCGCTCCAGGACAGTGTGGCAAAGATCTAATCCAATCCAAACGCCGCTCCAGAACAGTATGGCAAAGATCCCGGCATCCTGCTGATTGCCGCTCGTACAATCAGTATTGCCAATTGGTAAAGCGGCGATTGGCATCCTTCCGTTCCGATTCTTTCATTCCTACCTCTCCTCTCTGTCTACCGGGGATAACTCCTTGTGGAATGTAACCAAAAAATCCTAAAGTATCAACCTGTTTCACACCCACTCCGTCGTGATGATGGGTCCTGGGTGGCTTCGGATGGGGATAGGTTGGAGAAATTTGCTCTGCATCTTACCCATACTTTCACACCTCACCTTTCACATCAAAACCATACTCACAGCACAACTGTGGAAGATTTTCACACTTCACCTATTCCTCTCTCTCTTCCACCAAAAGCCGTTAATCCCTCTGAGGTCAAATACCTACTGAAAAACTTACCTTACCAAAAATCCCCTGGATATGATCTTCTTACTCCTCAAATTATCAAACAAATTCCTCCTAAAGCCATAATCTTCCTAACTTACATATATAATTTCATTATCCGAACGACGCACTTTCCTCTCCTCTGGAAACGTTCCATTATTGTCCTATTCGCCAAACCCGGTAAGCCACCCAATGACGCCTCATCTTACCGTCCAATAAGCCTACTCCCTATCCTCTTAAAAATATTTGAGAATCTCCTACTAAAACGTCTACTTCCAATTGTTGAATCCAAAATCCTTTTTCCCACACACCGGTTTGGTTTCCGCCAACGACATTCCACTGCTCAACAAGGCCTTCGCGTTGTTGATCACATCTCCTCAGCCCTTGAAACCAAACAGTATTGCACTGCTGCCTTTCTTGATATAGCTTAAGCTTTTGACAGGGTTTGGCACGCAGACTTACTCTACAAGCTCAAAAGGTATTTACCACAGACCCTTTTCCTAATCCTACAGTCCTACCTTTCAAACCGCTTCTTCCAAGTCCGCTGTGGTTTAGAATATTCTAACTACTATCCCATAAATGCAGGAGTTCCATAGGCCAGTGTCCGGGGCCCCATCCTCTATAACCTATACACCACTGATGTCTCCTCTACTCCCAATACCTTCTTGGCCACTTTTGCAAATGACACTGCAGTCTTGTCATCTAACACAGACCCCGACATAGCATCCCATAACCTTCAAAAACACCTTGACGAGATCGAGTATTGGTGCAACCAATGGCGGATCAAAGTTAATGAAGCAAAATGTTCCCACATTACCTTCACCCTTTGTCGCAAGTCTTGTCCACTAGTTTATTTTCATTCTACTCCTCTCCCTGTATCCGAGACAGTACGGTACTTAGGCTTCCATCTCGACAAACGACTGACCTGGAACCCACATATGAGACTAAAAAGACAAGAACTAAACAGACGCTTTGGACAACTGTACAGACTACTTCAAAGCACATCCCATCTCTCAATAGAAAATAAATTACAAATCTACGAAGTTATACTTAAACCAATCTGGACATACGGAATAGAGCTATGGGGGAGAGCAAAAAAGTCGAACATCAAGCGTATCCAATCCTTTCAATCCAAAGTCCTGAGAACAATAGTAAATGCCCTTTATTATGTCAGCAACAAAACCCTTCATAACGACCTTAATATACCCTACATTCTAGAACCCATCCCTTCCAAGTTTATGAAATTCCACAGTAGCCTTTCCAACCACCCTAATCCTGTAGCACAGTCATTGCACTGCGCCACTCATCCCTATAATCCTCCTCGGAGACTGAAACGGCAGTGGCCTAGTAACCTGCTATAATCGCGTGACAGCGGGAGTCCTGGTAATGGCCAGTTTCTCCAATCATGTCTCTCGCGCTCTTGGTTAGTCTCCACGCGGCTGACGGAGGATTGTGGGGGACTTCCGATGACTCCGCTTTCTCTTCGCATGTGGACTTGGGAGGCCTCTGGGCTGTCTGTAAATATTGTATGAATGTTGAATTGTAATATGGTATGAATGATAGTATATCTAAATTACTTATTGACTCTTAAGGCAGATTGTAATTTTAGCACAATAAAGGAATTATAGATAAAAGATATACATTATTCGTGACTGGACTAAACTGACTAATAAAGGTGATGGGGCTCACCTTTTTGATCAACCTTAAAACTAACTTACATACTAATTCTTAACCTATTTTTTCCCCAACAGTCTGTTGCCATCGATGCGGGAAGGGTGGGGGGGTCATAGTGTTAAACACTGGGTATGTCAGGTGCTGCAACGAGTCAATAAACTTATGTGTCTCCGGCGGATGAACTCACCCACCGACGGCACACTAAGCAATGGGTGCAGATCAGCGTTCTTCAACCTCTCGAAAGAGATATGTAAGACCACTATAATAAAACTTTAATAAAAATAAAATTTCCATATATTTAGAAAACGATTACTTACAAAGTACTCTATATGATAAATATCGGCGAGAACCTCTGAATGATGTGTTGTTTTATGATGAGTTTCTTTAAATTCATACTCATTAATCCTATCGATTTGGTAGGAGGGCCTCCTGCTAAAAATGAAAATTTTAAAACTGTAAATTAATACTATATTAAAATCTATTCTGTTTATACTAAAATCATTTCCAAAGTTATGGTAAATGAAAAACTTATTTAAATGGTTTGGAGTGGAAACATTTTTACAACTTCAGAAGAACATGGTAAACCTTGTTACTAATAAATAACAATTCTAAGACCAATTAATGGTGAAAAGAAATTTAAAACATGAAAAATTCTTTCTATAAATTTTGGCTATTTGAGTCAATTATTAACATATTATTTAAATAATATTCTAAGATATTTTAGGAGATACTCCAAGCTTAATTGAAAAACTTTTTTTTACACAGTGTAAGCACCATTACTTTTTGAGATCATCACAATCTCTTAACGTGACAAACCTTAAAAATGAACTTTTTGAATTCTGAATTTCCAAGATTAGGGTTATATAAGTGCTTATTACATTAATAAAACAACACACCTGTCTTTTTTTTTTTTTTTTTTTTTTTTTTTTTTCTAAACCCCTTGAAGTTATACAATGAAAATATTATAAGAAACTTTGCAAATTTATCCTCATTCTGCTATGCGCAGATGCATTTGAAGGAGTTCGTGCTACTCAACAATACAGGTTGTGGTTAATAGGAAAATAACATGAATACTAATCTAGGTGATGGGGCTCACCTTCAGTTTAATACACACCTGTCAATGATTGTATCTTACTTAGACTTTGAAGGTACTATCAGTCACTACAGGAGAATGTTTACTTTATTTTTTCAATGCTAGACTCAGAACTCAGTATTGATACTAATGACTGACACAAAATAATATAACAGAAATATTAGCTAATTGGGAAAGTGTCAAATACTCAAAATAAGACAACAAATTCCGAGAAATCGAATAAACTTTAAATGTACTACCCAATAGAAATACTGTAATACACCGCAATCTCTTAAACATTTGCTAACATACTGCCACAGACTTAGCTACAATTTGAACGATTAATGACTGAAAAAAGCTCCCAAAGTTCAAACATGTTAAAACATTCAAAAAAGTTATCCATTTGATAGGCTCAGAACTAAGGATTTGAGTATCAATAATTTAGACATTGATTTGAGATAAGTGCTTAGTGTTAGTTGGCAAACACGTATTTGTCGTGGTCATATTGCTATTACAAAAAACCTTGTAAGCGAAATAGTTAAAATGTTTAATAAGCATGATTATAAATAGCAGTAAAATCCATTGGGTTTGATATAAACAACATTGATACGTGTATACAGTGTTATACGTTTAGGGTCTGCGATTAGTGTCGTAAAAAGTATTAAATAGGACAAACTTCACTGAAAAGTATATTTGCGAAACCTCAAAAGTTCAGCAAAAATCAAAAATGGTACTAAAAATACAAGATATGACATAATCATTTCCCCTTACTATTCCTTATAAGGACAACTTTGTGATTATTATTGTAAAAAAACTACTCAATGACTTAGACCAAAATTTTTCGTTTGAGTACTAAATTCACTTATTTACGAATAAAAAAAAAAAATTGAAATTTGACAAAATAACAATAAAATTAACTCGGATGGCTTCAACGATTCTCGAGACATTATTTTGTTGTAATATCGTATGAAAGCCATTTGAAATTTCGTAATTAAATTAAATAGCTTCTGAGCTATAAATTGAAAAGGTAAAAAAATTAGAAGAACGGAACAAACTTATGACAGGTTTAAATTTTTTTTTTTAAACATATAATACTGATGCCTGAAAACATCGGGTAAATTTTACGACGACTACTGAAGTACTTACAGATAGACACACATGAAGTCATGAACACAAGCTTGTACCTTACCTTTTTTATAGCCCCTTTGGCTCACTAATAAAAACCTCCCATAAAATAAAGCATTAATTCTATCACGTTAATTTATTGTAGGTAAATGTTTTTAAAAACTGCTTAAAACAAAACTAGGGCTTCACTCGCCCTTAAACGAGCTCTATATGCAAACATAATAAGTAATTATCATTAATCACATATAAGGATAATTAAATATTCAACGGACTACCGGTGAAAGACAGTTGGCCGTTTGGTCTAGGGGTATGATTCCTGCTTTGGGTGCAGGAGGTCCCGGGTTCAAATCCCGGAACGGCCCGTTAATTTTTTATTTTATTTTTTAAATATTCATTTAAATAATTTCCATTTTCATGATTGGATATTAATTTCTCTTAGTTTCAAATAAAAAATAATGACGTCTGTTCAACGCATCAGTTGATAGGTATTATAATGCTAAATGCTTAGTATTAATCTACCTAAATAGCAATTTTTATCTTTTTAAAAATTTCTTGGTTTATTTGTATGCCCAGTTTATTACTAATAATTGTGAACTAATAGCTGTTTCATCCATTAAACGTCAATACGAACAGTTCACGCTCATTCCAATATTCTTACAATATACAATACAAGAAATAAAAATATCATTTAGTAAAAATTAAATATTGTACATACTATCTATTTTAGTATTATTTTAGTTAGCAGCTTTAAAATCCTCACCATTATACAATTAAAAACTAGCTTTTGTATTAGGAAATATTTTAACTTATATAAATTCATCAGGTACACCCAATGTATACAGTGGAGAAGTCTGTGGGTTTACCAAAATGTTTCTATCTAAGCCAATACAGATATTATCTACAAATAATTATGATTTTGAGAAACATATCCTCAAAATTTAATTTCCTACTATTGTAAATTATTGAATTTAAGTAATTTCTAGGAATTGTTACGGTTTTTCTACTTAAGTTAAATTTATCTATTTATTAAATTCTCTGAAAATTTTACCACTCAACACCAAAACAAATTGTATAATCAGGCAATTTCCACAGAATGTCAAATATCTTATTTTTTTTATGCAAATAACAAAATCATATTAGTAGGCAACACGAACATTTTTTCTTTAATTCACTTGAACGATTGCACAATTGATAAGAATTTAGCTGATTCTAGATTGTAAACAACACCTGCGTGTATAACTCCTACGAAGTTTACTATTTTTAGTAAAGTTTCAGTTCTAGGGTTTGCATGGAGGTATGAGTATATAGTCGACCTGAAATCTTACCACCATTTACCTAACTTTTAACAACTCCCTTGTCAAAAATATAATCAAGAATTGAAGATTTTTACCGAATACAATGTCATATATAAGTGACCGAGATCCAGAAGGTCTAAGTTTCGAATCGCGGTACAGTGTTTAACTTTATTTGTTTGGTAATTACTTTGAATGATAGTAATTTATTAAAATTATTCATTGAAGTGTATATTCAGTCATATAATTTTCTAAGAAATATCAGGAATTCAATCCTGTCTGAATATCAGGTATTGCTGACAACATATTCATGATGACGAATTCACATCATGAATATCAACAATATTTCCTAGCAATAAACATGTTCGTTAATTCTAATTATTTCTTAACTGTTACAAAACTGCAGAGAGGCCTTCTATTTCTGAAAGCTACATACGTTTGTATATTGCATAATTTTTTAAACATAATTTTTACATTACCGCCGTTATCTATTTTCAATTAAACAAATGGTTGAACCAAAATAAGTACAATTATATATACCAGAACAGAATTTTAAGCAAATGAAAAACGAAACAAATAGTTGATGAAAATTAGATTATCAGTAAACTGTGAATATTCCTAGTTAACTATTTCCATGATGTGTTTGACAAGTATTCTTACCGCTTTATGAAACTTCGACGTTTTTGAGAGGGCTGGGTCTTGAAACATGACCCATAGGGGGTATGTTAATAGGGTTTTCTACCTCTGAACTATCCATGCAGATGCCTCTGATGTCAAGAAAATTTCTCTTATAATTATTAAAAATAATGTGGTCGACATCACAATTAATAGAAAAAAAATGCAACAAAAATGGCTTTGGGTGTTTCTTACTTACTTGTTTACTGTGAATTCAAATCTGAAACTTGTTATACTCAAACGTTATGTTTAGGATTAAAACTTAGCGTAAATACGACAATTTGACAAGATTGCTTACATATAGCATTTTCAAGAATGAATTCATACCTGAAACTATTTTTTATTCAATCACGTCTATGGTTTTCAGAAATCCTATTTTCGATACCAAAAGTGATTGTACGGTCTTTTGGAAATCGGAGGGAAATGATTAAACATAACAATTGAAAATTATACAGTTCTTATACAACAAGATATTTCTCCAGGAAAACTTCTACTTATATTTCTAATTTCTGATTCCTCACCATCTCTGACATCGTCGTCCCATGGTGATTCTTCTTATCGGTAAAATCGCTCTCCTTGTTCATCGCTCAGTTCTCCTAAATTGACCAGTAAAACTAGGAATGAAATTAAAAATATTTTCCTACCCTTAGATGGAGCTCTTTAGGGTGTTGAAGGAAATGCGGGGGGATAATAAATCATAAGCTGAAGACGTCTGCAAACTTATACTCGAAGAATATCGACCAGGGTACAAAAACAGTCACCACTGGAAGCCGACTTAGGCCGGTAGCTGAGGTGATGCCTCAGTGCCAGGCCTTAACAAACAGTTACTAATTTAGGCTGCCTCGGGCCCTCTGTCTTGCCCTTAGGAATTCCTATTAGTAGCTACCTCCCTGCCCAGTAAATCTCCCATCTCCCTCCTTCCTCCTTCCTCCCTCCTTTCCAATATATAATTCTCTAATTCTTTATTCATTAGACCTTTGTTGCGGGTGAGGTAGGGCCAGTTTATTCAGCTCCTTGTCAAGTATTCCCGCTAATGATTTTAATGATAATCCCGGCTGAGTGACTGCGAATCTATGGGCCCTCCTGTTAATAAAGTAGAGCCTCTCTGCTAACTTGGACAGGGAGGGTTACCTATGGGTTATCACGCTTTTCAAACTAAAGGGTAAATAATAACATAAGCCCTTAGAGATGCTATTATCCCGACAATTCTTGTTGATATTTCTCATGTTATTTTCAATGCTTACAGATTATCTATAATTATGAAGAGTTGGCTTCAGGGTATAGTATTGAACGATTACCACTGGGAAATAGGTCAAATGGAAAACAGCCCAGAGGTCCGACAAAAAAACATGTGTCTGTTTCATGTGGATGATGTATCCATGGAAATGAAAATAAAGCATAGTTAGTTGAATAATGCGGAGCTTGGCTGCCCGAACGTCACAGTTTACGTACTTGAGCCATTCTTTACTACACCTCAAAACGGATTTCAACATTGTCAAAGCATTTACTTCATTGTCATAAGTGACATTTGTTATTTGTATTCCCATTTATAATCCCTTGTGTTGTCCACCTATTACCTGATGTTCTTCCATGGTTCGTTTTTGATAAATTCCCTCCCATTACTCCCTGTTTTTGGGACATTACACTATTAGTAATGCCTAAAACTCCACAAAAGACCCATTAATTTATAAATAATTTGGGCATATGAAGAATGCAATGAAATGTATGTTGTATTGTTATTGCCGGTCTGGAAGATTATAGATCAAATAACCAATCTTCAATTTCTCCACATTATCGTTTATTCTAACAAAAACATTTTCAACGGCTCTAAGCTGTCTTCTTTAATTGTCAATTTTCGGTATTAAAATTTAGATGTAATTCTTTTTGGTTCTGAATCAATCGGCTAAACTAGTTGGGATATCTCCACTGACTTTACTCTACCACCTAAGATGATAGCTTATAGGTGCCGAAAAGGTTTTTTTGTTTGATTAAAAGATATTGTGGAGAGAAGGAACATTGATTATTTGAAATATATGTTGTTTTGTTTGTGTAAAATATTGGTTCTTTATTATAGTATTACGAAATTAATGTATCATGAATTATAAATAAGTAAAATTACACCAATAATCATAAAACCACACAAATAGCACAACAATCGTATTGCAAAGTACGGATTTCGTCTCCACACCTGATATCGTCGTGCTAACGGATACGAGAATTGTGAACCAGAATTCTTGAACCGGCATTCCTTGTGGAATAATGTCACCACCAACCCAGCGGGGAGAGCCTTGGTAAAGGCGCCCTTTACTGTCGTTCACACTCAGAACTACACCTTTCGCCATAGAGGTAGCAGTGCACAGACCTCCACCCTAGATCTTTTACTCACAAAACAGCCACACAGGATAAACAATTGTGAGACCCTAGACCTAGTAACGACCGACCACCTACCAGTATTGTATTCCATTGACGGTAGAGTTGTGATCCCGCGTCCCACGAAGTGCGACTATCATCGGGTTGACTGGGACCTATATCGATCGCAACTTTACCACCAATTGCATACGGTTCCTGTTCTCCACACTACAGAGGAAGTGGATCGACAGGTAGGTTTCCTGACCAAGGTTATCGTCGATGCAGCAAACACCGCTATCCCAAAGTTTAGCCCGAAGCCTCCCATGCTACAAAAACCACCAGACCATATTCTTCGACTTATTGCATTATGCAATAATTTGGAAAATAACTGGTATAGAACAAGGAATCGTCAGGCTAAGAAAGTTGTAAACTCTCTTACAACACAAATTCGTGCTTGATGAGGAATTGGAAGACGGCAACGTGGCACGAACGGCTTCATGGCATACATGGCGATTTCCGTAAGTTTTGGAGGCTCCTAAAGAATACTACGGAAGAAGGTTCGTCTTCACGACGGAGATACCCTGTATACATCGGAAGAACAGGCTAAAATATTGGCCGACCACTATACCGCAGACAACGCAGCTAGGACAGGTAACTACCACGAACCTCAGCAGCTGAGGAAAGGTCAGAACTATATGTTTGTCTCCCCGAAGCAGCTCAAGGCGATTCTTCGCCGGTGTCAGGGAAACCGAGCACCAGGGGGCGACGAGGTGCAAACGGTAATGCTGAAACAGCTGCCGAGGAGAGGGATTGCCCAACTCGTTAACCTGTATAATTCATGTATCAGGTTGCGATACTTGACAGCATGGAAACGAGCTATCTTGTTCCCGCTGCGCAAGCCCACAAAGAGAGGCGACCACCCAGCCCACTATGGCCCGTTCAGTCTCCTCTCTCACATGGGGAAGATTCTTGAAAAGATAATACTGAACAACCTGAAGGAGATCTGTTCGGAAAATACTATCATTCCGTACGAGCAGACAGGTTTTCAGTCTCATCTGTGTACAGAACATCCGCTTGTGGAGGTACAAACGGAAGCCCCCCTCGGTATCAACAAGAATACAGCAACTGCTAAGCTCTCGTTGGACTGCACGCAGGCTTTCGACTCAGTGTCCCATGGGATGCTGTGCCGACAGCTTTGTGACTGGGAATGCCCAGAGCAGCTATATACCATGTTGATTTCGTTCTTGAAGAACAGATCGGTGAGGGTACGGGTGGGTGATTGTCTCTCTAACCCATACCCTCTGACTTGTGGAGTTCCTCAAGGTGCGGTCTTCGGTACTTTTCAGTATGTACACATCTGAAATTGTTGGGACAAACTATCAGAAAGCTACTGTAATCGCTTTCGCCGACGACATTGCGGCTTACAGCAGCAGCATGAGTGCATAAAGAGCTCTTACACACGCCGAGTCAGTTTGTAACGTTATCAGTGACAGGCTGGGGATGCTAAACATCAGCGTAAACGCCGGAGGAAGACCGACTGCGTAATCTTCTCCCTCCAAAAGGGGAAAAAATCCTTGCCAAAATCGTATAGCATAGGAGGGCAAGAAAACTCACCAGCTTTCTCAATGCACTATTTGGGTATAAAAATGGATAGGCATCTCCATTTCTCTACTCATTTTAGTAATAAAATGGAAAAAGTACGACAAAGTTCTTAGCGGCTATCGCACTTGTTAACTTCACCTAACCTGTCGCTTCGTCTCAAATTGATGATGTATAAATGTGTCCTCCGGCCAGCCCTGCTGTACGGTGCCCCGCTATTTACCCACTTGACTGACAATACAGCCAAATGTCTCCAACACTTCCAGAATGGAATCATGTGAAAAGTGGTCCAACATACCTCTTTCGAGAGGTTGAAGAACGCTGACCTGCACCCGTTTCTTGGTGTGCCGTCGGTGGGTGAGTTCATCCGCCGGAGACACTTTAAGTTTTTTGAGTTGTTGCAGCACCTGACAAACCCAGTGTTTAACACTATGACCCAACCACCCCTCCCGCATCGATGGCAACAGACTGTCGGGGAAAAATTAGTATGTAAGTTAGCTTTAAGGTTGATCAAAAAGGTGAGCCCCATCACCTCATTAGTCAGTGTAGTCCAGTCACGTATAATGTATATCATTATACTTGTTGATTCATTATATAATTCCATAAAATAACAAAACCTGTATGCAATGTAGTGATGCTACAGGAAATACAAAATAATTTGTAAATAGATTTATCTGAGGATCTATAATTATATATAATTATCTGGAAATTTAAAGAAGGCTATGGAAAGGATTAAAAAAAAAAAAAAAAAAAAAAAAAAAAAACCCATTACCCAAAAAAAATACATATAAGGATTGTAGAGTAGACCGAGTCAATGAAGTAATTGCATGTACGTGAGAATTTGAAAACACTACTACTTCCTGATGTGTAAAGCACAGCTATTTTATGTGTATACTTGGAGGTGCTTGTCATAAGAATCATTTTAGGTTTTTTTGTGATTGTAATATATTTACTAGCTCTTTAATTTAATACCCTACATAAAATTATTTTTTTAATATTTAATAATTTTCATAGGATTACTTACATTTTCAGCCCTAACCAGGCATTAAGTGCAACTAATATGCAAACACTCCATGAGTTGCAAATTGGATACACAATTTATCAGTTTTAATGGTTAATCACAGTTATAAAAAACATACATATTATTAATCTGGGCAACGAGTTCTTAAATTTGGTACTTAATGAGATTGGAAAATATTTATTATTTCTGTTTTATGGAGTTGATGATATTTTTTAATGGAATATCGATATAAAATTTCATGTTTATACGTCAGGAAAGCGACTCACTAATCACCAGGACAGACATACAGACATATAGGATTACTCACGTATGAGAAAGCAATAGTTTCTGAAGAAAAGTTTACTATAAAAATGGTTCCTGAACATAAGGGAGGAGTTGCACGAGAAAAGTTCTTTTCACGTCCTCCAGCTTTAGCCTCTACTGTAGGGATAGTCATGAAGGGCAGGCGAAAATCATTTTTACACAGGCAACAGGAGGGAGCGGATGAATATTTTACAATGATAGGCCCGGGTCGGAACAAACTTGAACAAAGACCGGGCCCTTTCTGTTGAACGGCAGTCGTCCGTCCTCAGATGTCTAAATATTCAAGCCTTTCAAGCTGTTAGCCTGAATTAATAACCTCATCCTCTACCTCTTTACCCCTTGTCCTCTTTGCCGTGTCTTCAACAGCTCCTCCCTCTTGCACTGTAAACAAGGAATGGTAAATATGTTTAGGTACGAGGGGTGGTCGATTTCCGTACTTTCTAACAGGCATGCATTATCTATAGGGTCGAGTTGAAATTGGTCATTACTGTACCTACACCGTGTTCAATTACAAATCTAGGTTTGAATAATTGCTATACTATTAGCAATGAAAAACTTTGAACGTTCTGTTTTATTTTTGTTAACAGTGTATTATCTTCATACAGTACTTGTAAGCGCTAATTTGGAAATGAACTTGCCATTTGAATCAAAATTATGAAAAAATGAAGAGGTACTTTAGTTCTTCTATCTTTAACTCGTTCATGTGGTGGTATATAAGGATGTTTAGGAGACAAGGTATGTATTGTCCAGGAGGATCAGAAATTTGGTAAATCTGAATCTAATATCACATCCATTAACTATTGTAATGCACACTGAGCAGTTGCCTGGCTTGTGGTCTAGGAAGCACTAACTTCCATGGTTAGGCAAGGTCCAGGCGATATTCCCCTAAAACCTTGATTACTGTCCCAGGCAAACAACAATAAAGGGAAAAAAATATTCTGGCTGTGGCGTAACAGTACTGTATTTTACAAAATATCTTGTGTTAAAAATAATATATGGTATACTTTTGACATTTATTCTCGTCCCTTCAAGCCCTTACCCCCTGGTAAAGCGGCTAAAGCTGGATGTTTATTACAATAAAATTACAACCTGCTTTTTATTAGGCAATAAGTAGCTGTGATCAATGTTCCCATTCGTACCAGACTTACAGGAAGAAGTTGCATGCAAAAATAATTTGATATCCTCAAGACGCTTAGGACAACAGTACAGACTACTTCGAAGGACTATGTATTATTATTCATTCACTCGCTCATTCATATTATTTACAAACAGCCCAGAGTCCTGCCAAATCCACATCGTTGTCACCTCGCTCGCATGCGAAAGAGGAAGTGGAGTATTGGGAAGTCTCCCTCGCTCCCCCCATTAACCTCGTCACCGGAGATGAGTCGGTGGAGTGTGATTTAGAGCGCGAGAGCCACAGATGCGCAGGACATGATTGGAGGAAGTGGCCATTGCCAGGACTCCCACTGTCTCGTAGTTATAGCCGGTCACAAGGCAACTGCCGCTTTAGTCTTCGAGGATAATTATAGGGGTGTGTGGCACAATGTGGACTGTGCTAGAGGACTAGGGAGGATTCGATGGAATATCATGAACTTGGAAGGAAATAGTTCAATAATGTAGGGTATATTATGATTGTTATAAAGGGTTTTGTTGCTGACGTAATAAACGGAATTAACTATTGTTCTTTGATTGAAATGATTTGATACGCTTGATGTCTCTCATAACTTTCAAGATTGGCTGGGGAATAACTTTGTAAATTAATAATTTATTTTCTATTGAGAGATGGGATGTCCTTCGAAGTAGTTTGTACTGTTGTCCGAAGCGTCTTCTTGAGGATATCAATTCATTTTATCATGCAACTTCTTCCTGCTTTATGTTTAGGAAGCATTTTCTGTATCTGTCGATTGCGAGTCCCCTGCATAACCCAAAAACATGAAGTTTTTTTTGACATGTATGTTGTATCTTGGCTGTGGTCTGGACTGTTGATACTAGACAAAAAATATGTAAAGAAAGCATACGCATAGTTTTAACAATCATGAATAATGGACTTTTTTTGTAAAATACGTCTAATCATTTAATGGAAGTATGTTGCAAAAAAAGTAAATTTTCTCTTTAAAAATAGAAAGGGGTAGAAAGAAATACTATGGCCGTGTGATTTAAACACTGAAATTTTAAGTTAAATCGCAGAAGAAAATGGTGTATTTTAAATGCAGGGACTAGGAAAAGTCAGAGGAAAACTCAATCGGGACTGGTAACGTAGCCAAAAAAAGAAAAGATGGGATTACTCAAATGTCCTCTACTCATAAGGCCACTATGGATGGAGGTAAAAGTTTACAAAGATTTATTAGTTGAAAAGAAACTCCCAGAAATGGAAGGCCTACATTTCCACGTGGATCGAGAGAAAATAGAACTCCCGATGGACTTGGTTCGTTGCCAAAGGGAGGACTTAGTGCAAATATTTCCCAAGGATTTTACTTACTTACGGTTGCTTGAGTATGTACACAGATCCTGAAAGGCCAAGGCCAATCCTGTGACAGACTTCATTGGTTTAGGAAAGTAGATAGCCCATAATTTCCTTACTGCGGAGACGAAGACACCTCGTCGGAACACGTGCTCATAGGTTTTAAGGCCTTGGAGCCTTAGCTGGAGTGGAGCCACACTTGATGTTTAAAACTGGACTTCGGAATATGACCTGCTTGCGTTGGTGGAGAACGAGGAAAATTACTAGGAATTTTTCCTCTTTATATCCAAAAAAGACGCTTCAGGAACCGGTTTTTTTTTCACATCTAAGAAGAAGACATTCCGAGAGTCACAGGAAGAGGAAGGCGACGAGCGCGGTATGAACTAGACTGTACTGGAGGACAGATTGTTGATAGAACTACAAACATTAAGTACAACTTGTGTACGAATGGAGGTTCCAACACACCCGATTTTAGACTGTAGCTTGGAGGAAGAATGAAAAAATAAAATTATTTACATCGACTAAAGACAAGAAAGCCTTATCGCACTAATAATTTAAGACATTCTACTCTATCCCCTAAGTATTATCATTTTCTTTGTAAGTATTTTATATTTGATTTGTTAATTTTGAATTACTAATTGTTCAATCAGACGGCAAAGTGCAAAGAGAGAGCCAAATAGTAGTCTGGATAAAAGGACTACTTCCGCCAGACAAAGACGGCACTCGCATACCCGATAGGATCTTAAAGGAGGAGGCCAGATGAGAAGGTTCAGTGAGACATTTATTCGCAGATCACATTGCCAAAGAACTTCTCTAGTCGTTTTTCGACCCGCGCCACACAAGACGGCCCTACACACTGCGAATATAAAATCTCACTAACAGCCCAACTAAATGGCTATTGGCTCAATATTATCTTGCCCCTATGAATACTAACCAGCTTGGAGAATAGAGCAAAATCCAGTTCTATTGAAATAAGGTCCTATCAACTAATGTTTTCTTTTTCTTCAATCACAATTTGACTTGTCTTATATGTTTTTTTTTTTTTTGTTTTTTTTGTCTTTGTTAATAAAACCACAGGTACGTGCTATCTAAAGCGTATTCAATCCAACCGCCTGGAATTAACTTTCTGCTCAATGCCTCGTAAAAATTCCTGATGGAACTGGAACGATCTTACCTTGGATGCTTTAATGAAGAGATCAGGTTTTATGAGGCTGCCGAATAAAAACAGTGCACACAATGGCTACTTGGTAAAACTTACCAACGATGGTTACTACTGCTTGCTATGTTTATCACTGGTACCTAACTGCCAAACATACCTATCTTTGAAATCTAAATAAGCAATAAATAGAATGTAATTATAGTTTTCATAATACACAAAATTATGTTGGTAAACCACCATTAAAGTAAAAGTGAACAGTGTATTGGTAGTAAGCCACCACAATATTTTATTATGTATTGTTGTTTAAAGGTAATAAAGATTTTGTTATCATTTAAATCATAATTTATAATTATTTTTTAAATATTTTCTTCAATTATTCAATGATAAAAGTTTAACTTGATTGGAAGGGATAGTCTAAATAAGGTTTTAAATAACACCCAATGTTCGTTTCAAATAAAAACATTCTGATATATCGCAAGGGCTTTCGAAGTGTGCCATCCACAGCCTATGACGATCGTACAGCATGGTAAACATTGAAAAGGTCCACATTTAAAGGATAAAAATATTTAAAATTTTAATCGCTTAATTATACTAAATAAATATAAAATATACAAAATTCAATGTATATACCCATATTAGACATGAATGAACAACACTCACCGCCAATGATCGATCCAGTACAACAACACTGGACTGGCAACAATTTAAGTGGGAGCAAATCTTGTTGGCCAATATAATAAAGCCTGGAAATTATCAGTTTTAGTAAAAACATTTTCATTACATGCAATTACTGTCGACTTTAGGGATTTGTGATAATGAGAATATTGATAAGCTCACATTGGCAAAAAGGTAATATATAAGAAAAGTCGCTATTTCTTATCAGGTAACAGATAACTCTTCTAAAAATAAAGAATTTTGTCTAAATATCTAATTAGATATGGGCCTTTAGCTATTGTGGCTCATCCAGTTTTTCACTTTTATGACCCTCGTGGACCTACTTTTAAGTTTGGATCTAAGTATGATATTGACCACATCATCTCTTATTATCACCAATTTCTCAAGAATAGTGCACCCTAATCTGTTACTGGCATTTTGTACGATAAGCCTGTATTATTAAATCTGATTATAGCACATGCGCATTGTACCCTGCTGTACAGCTGTACTAATTAATCTATAGAGTTTTATATCCTGTTTTGATTATCTACCAAATTCTAATGTTTTTGTTATTAATTAGTAATACAAAGTATAAATGATTATTTTGTAGCTTACAATGCTTAAATTTACCTCATTTTTCAATACAACTTAATGAGCTGTTATTAAACATGAAATTTTTATAGTTAAATAAGCTATGCCAATAATATGTGTACCATAAACTGTTAAACTACTCCAAAGCAATCAAATACTTGATACAATTATCTAAAGTGAGTTTTCACAAGAATCTGAGTAAGAATGTCAGTATATGAAAACAAGTTTATATGGTATTGATAAATAAAATAAAACCGAGCTAAAGTCAAGATAATTTCATCAGATACTGGTTTATTGTCTCACCTTTTTTTCTCTTAAATTTACTCTCAGACCTTGTAGATCTTTGGCGCCTCTATGTTGATTCTTGCCAGGCGTCTTTTATTTCTGATGACTGGATACATCATGAAGCACATTGCAGGCAACGTGGGGCGGGCATAACTGCATAACTGTTCTACGACAAGCCGGTTATCAACGTGGCAGGTGATTCTTCAACATATAAATACATTTTAACAACGAGGTCACACGAACGGATTTACATAATAACATTAATGCTAATTAAAGCAATACAGATTATTAGGATTTAAATAAAAATTGCAGGGATAAATGAAGCGAAAAGGATAAATGAGGGTGGTTTAATTATCTAAACTGTAACTTTAAGATAGTTAAGGAAAATGTTTTCATTTTTAATTACTCTTCGTAGAGTTCTCTCACTGGATAGGCTCCTAGTTAAAATTACATGAAGTTTTTAGTTCTTCTGTGTTTTTTTGTACATGAAATTTTTCATAGAGACTCTGCTGAAAATATTTCATTGAGAAGACATGAAACATATAGCCATCACTCTATAGCTCTGAGTATATAAATGAGCTGAAGAATATGTTCGGAGATCGGCTTAGGTCATGAAAAAATTTTTTTTAGGTTTTCAAGAAGTTTAATAATGGACATCGTTTCGACATATTGTGTACATCTGCATCAGGTCCTTGTGGGAGAAGTTGGTTAGTTCAGTTCTTCTATCTCTTCTACTTAGATTCTATATATTTAACAGTTGCCTCTTTTTCGTTTAGCTCCTTGCTTAGTCGAAGCATCGAACCGTATGTTAATCTGTACATAAGCCAATATCGGCTATTAGTTTGTAGAAGGTGGAAATGAAGAATCTTTATGAAATGAAACTTTATTCCAGGAAACTATCCCCCAAGAAGGAAAAAAGTAGCTATGTCTAGCTGTCAAAAAAAATACACAACCTTACACAGATTAAATAATCTTATAACTAATAAAGGGGCTATTTACATAAAAGATGAATCCAAAGAATCTACATCTAGATATTGTAACAAAAAACATAATTGAGTTGAGAGCAGGAATTATTACATTATTATTACAATTATTAATAATTAATTAATTATTACAAAGAGGAAACGTTGGTGGACGGAAGGTTGCTGGGATGACTGAAAAAAAAATTGGTAAAGTCTAGATTTTTAAATTTGGAGAGTTCATAAGCTTCGAATAACGATAGAAATAGAGTTAATAAAGTTTGTGGTACGGATAATAAAATGACGATTAATGGAAGCAGCTTTGTGAGAAGGGAAGTGCAGGATCAAGCATTATGGGACTTAATCAATTATTTGAATTGGAGGACTTC
Source organism: Acanthosoma haemorrhoidale (assembly GCA_930367205.1). Lineage (NCBI taxonomy): Eukaryota > Metazoa > Arthropoda > Insecta > Hemiptera > Acanthosomatidae > Acanthosoma > Acanthosoma haemorrhoidale. Next base: position 48,387,769 of record OV884013.1, read on the forward strand.
GTATAAGAAAGGAGGCTTTTTAGTCTTGATAGTACTATAAGAGGAGAGATTCGAGGTAGTTACAGGATTTAAAACTTCTAAAGATAATAACGGTAATTATTACTTGACTCATAAAACATTACAGCATTGAAAGCCACCCCTTCGTAGAGACGAAAACGCACAGTAGCAGACCCCATAGAGCTGTTTGGGGCCCGCATAAATTAACTGTTCCCACTTCCCTTCAATCTTCCAGTCTCACCCTGTCGGCCATCGATCAATCTCCTCTGTCCAAACTTATGTGCTACTACCCTAGCTCAGTTAAGAATTTCCAGACATAATTCAATGAGATGCTGTGTTGAGGTAGCATTCATCGCGCGTCGAAGGAGATATCCATTGGCGGCGCGGAGAAAGTTTGAATGATTTTGTACCGTTCGACAGTGATCGATTTATTTTTTCTTTATTTTAGGGAATATGTAAGCGCGAGAAATGGGAAATAGCAACCGCCTTTGATTCCTTTATTGTAAAAGTTATGAAAGTAACTTATTTTACGAGGGTATTTGAATCATTACTTACTATAAACAAATTTAAATGCGTAGAAATAATATTGAGAAAACCGTACACACACGCACAAGAATTCTAAGACACAAAAAATTAAATTATGAGGTTTGCTATCAATTTTCATGAGAGTGCAATAAATTAGACCCAAAATAACTCAGTACTTTAGTTAAATCTGTACAGTTCCAACCTTGAAGTTGTAAGTTAACCAGGGGTTTCAACACATGATGAAGTTGAAAGTACTGTATAATTAATATTGTTAGCGGTATGTATGAAAGGCCGACTAAAATAATGTAAATAGAATTGAGTAGAATTCCTTTATTTTGATATTATTTAATTACGTAAATCGAAAATAAAAGTTTTTTTTTTTTATAAATGAGTTGTGAAATAAATTTGGTTTGTTTTGTTCATGTTGATGTTGATGTTATGGATTTGATATCAATAAGAAAAGAGCAATGTGTGTGAGAGAGAGAGAGACAATAAATAGGAGACGGTAGAGAGAGAGAGAGTTAGGGAAGAGTTGTTATTGTTTACTGTACGTGTACGTAAAGGATTATCTTAAGTCAGTATTGCTAGATCAAGCCATTGAAACTATGCCATCTTGCCTGAACGGCCTTTACATTCTCAAAATTTGCGAATGATTTCGCACGCAATTGGGATGTGGAAGTTGGAGAAATCCAACTTGAGATTTCGTTTTATCAGAGGACTGCCGACACTGCATCAAATTGCCAGGTTCAACACTGAGAAGACGACGACATTATCACAGATTGAGAGGTCAGACCCAACAATTTTTATTTGCGCTATTCTCTCTCTCTCTCTCTCTCCAAAACAAAATTAAACTAGGAATTAGTTATTAATTAGAAAATTCGCAATTTTATTTTGTTAAATTGAATTTAATTATTAACTTAGAATTTTATTTTGTTAAGTTGAATTTAATTATTAACTTAGAAGGTTCATGATTTTATTTTGTTTATGAAAAGAAAATTGGAATTAATGTGGTTTGGCATTATATATGTATGCTTTATTTTTCAAATAAATTTATTGTTAAGCATTAGCCAAATTTGATTTTTGTGATTTAATTTTGCATTATCATTATTATTATTATTTTCTTTCACAATTCATTAATACCAGGTTTATGACAGCATTTTTTAGATGAAGTTGCACTGTTACAATTCTATTTTCAGATGCCCTTTCTATTCAATTATTAGAGTAATTATTGTTCAATATTGCCTGCAGCTCGAGTTGTACTACAATGAGAGGTAACGGAATCGGCATATTTTACTAGGGTGCTCGGGGATTTCACTATTATTGATATTTTTAATTTTGTGCACCTTGGCCCCCAACAAATATTATATATTAATATTATAAGATTAGGTATCTTTGAATTTATAAATTTACATTCAAGGTTTATAAATTCAAAGATACCTAATCATTTTTTAAAAATTCATTCGTGATTAGCTAGCTTCAAACCGACTACAAGCAGTTTTGCAATAAACTGGTGATGGGTGAGGTCTGCTGTCTCGAAACCGTGGTTAGTTCGAGAAACTCAACAAAACAAATGCTATGCATGCAAACGTTGTAAAAAAGAGGATACAACACCAAGCATATAAAACACAGTAGCATTATAAATAAAAATTCTAGAACAATAAATTGTAAAGTATCAAAATAAATCTTGACCAATAATTTAAAGGAAAATATTATAACTAAGACCATTTAGGAACTCTCCTCCACGAAATAATCATTTTTCAAACTTTATGCATGTAGCTTTAGTCATTTTATGACTTTTATTGCTTAACAATCCAATATTTTATTATTTTTAATTTGAGGATGACTATTTAAAAAATCAAAAAGGTGAAACCAACGAACGTATTGATGGTAAAACCAGATTTTGTTTTCAAATTAAGTCCACAACCAGGAAGAATATACTGAACTTTAATTTACTAGTATAGCCTGAAATATGAAGATCTCACCCGTCTTTAGCCCTGTCTAAGATATAAATCATTCATTTCTTTTTCACATAAAGTGTTAATGACCGATTTTATCACAAGGTTCTGTTTAGCATTCAATTTCATTGGTTGCAGTAAAACAAAATAAAATAAGTTAAGAGAACAAAACAAAATCAAATAAATATAAAAGAAAACTAAAGGCGGAGACATTGATTGCCAGTAAAGGCTGGAGGGACAGATAAATTGGGGCGGCTACATGTAGATCTGGTGGACGGGGGGAGGTAGGGTCTGATTTAGAGCCCCCCCCCCGGTCCAGAATTTATGCCCTGTTCATTACAGCCTCCCTTCTCTTAACACCTCTTATTTCCCTTTATCCGATCTCCCTTCCGTCGGCCGGTCCGGCCCTTGTTTTAGGCACTGCTATCTTGCAGGCTAACAGATCTTTCTTGTTATTGCTAACTAGAGCCCTCTTGTCAGCCGGTGTTGCACTCTTGTAGTGGATGGAGCAAAAGCCACCTGACTTATTTATTGCTGAAGCTATTATTTTTAAGGAAAGTAATAACATTCAAAATTAATATTAGGAACTTAAAGTAGACGTATTAAAGATACATGGACCAATTAACCAATGTTATCTGATATACATAATGATTTATTTATTAATTATAATTATTACCAACCCCAGAACAGTTCCCACAGACTAGATGGTGTTATCTTATAACTAAGCATAACATTAAACATTTTATTCATTAGGAAATGGGTCTGGCCGGGGTTCACTCAGCCTCACTAAGGTTAGCTACTTGATTAAAGAGTGGAGGATTCAGGTTTAAAAAACTTTAATTCTAGTTGAGAGGTATAACCCTAGAACCACCACCTACTCAGTGAAATCTATAACATTGCATCTAATAAATACTGCAACGCCTTTCGATTGTCCCTACGTTTTCTTCAGCAGTTGTGACGCCACCGATCTACTTCTTGATGCGAGAGCATTAACCATAACAAATTTTTTTTAATGACATAAACAACAGTGGGTCTTACAGGATTTTTTACGTTTAATTCCTATTTGTAATCCATATTTTTCTATTACCCAGAGATTTCCTGATCAACTCAAGTTATCATTTCTCACGATTTTAGCACACTTAACTACGTGATAGATGGCATAGTAACCATAATTGGAGCATATAACATGAGTATTTAGAACTGAAACATTTTAACACAGCTGTATCACTAATCGTGTTATTACAACCTCTCAATGTTTACCATTTTAAGTGGGTACATAAGCAATGTGGGGGGGGTGGATTTAGAGCTGACAAGTTGGAGAGGTTCATAAACTCTAATTTACATTTACACTGCTTAATGTACAAATACCTAATATCAAGGGCACACAGCTGGTACCTTATGAAAGAAACCATTGACGTTTACTAACAAACGTGAGATTTCACCAGGAGAAATACCACAATAATACAATATTGTACAAAGTGGTCCTGTGGCGTAGGGGAAGCCCCGTAACAAGCAAATAAATACAATAATTACATGTGTTGTTTTTAATTATTATATCATTACAATTATAATACCTCAAATCTACTCTTGGCAGTTATATTTTTATTAGGGGTCCTGGTTAACAATGGTATTGTCCAGAGTAGAGGCATCAAATGACCCTATTCCAAAGGGTTTTTATAACATGTTCCTTTTAATAGTAATGCCATTTCAAAACAATAATGAAATAATATTTCTACCATATTAAAATGGAGAGCGCTTATGTCATTAATGGAGAATTCTCAAGCTAAAAAGTTGATTTTGAAAAGGGAATGCACTCCATTTTTACGCAATTTTCCAAATCTTCCTCAACATTTTCTAATGCTTTAGTGGCTTCTATAATTTATACTTTCATTTCGGCCGTATTATTTAATCATCAATCTATTTCACCAGTTACAATTCTGTGATTTCCATATTTTGTAATATAAAAATAAAACATATTGGTTTAATGGTATAATAAACATTTTTCTATAAATGTATTTCCAATCACAGGGTTGGATATTTCGATGGTATAAAATAATTGAGCTCTGCAATAATAAAGTGCGTTTGCTATTCTAGATTTCCTGTAACATCAAATCAATCAATTTGTTATTAGTTGTCAATGCGTTCATGAAAATACAAAAAAATTAGGGTAAAAATCCAATTTTTAACATGGATTAGAAAAAAAAAGGAATATGGTATGGGGAGGGGGGTGACACCATGGCCTCAAGTGTAAAGTCTGCATACGTATTTATCAGCGAATGCGTACACCAGTGCTTTCTCTGCCCAGTCAATAGCCGTTTGAATTGTGCAAATGTCGATCAAACAATGGTACTCTTCCGCTGAAAATTTGGTTTAAGAATGGTTTCAAAACAAATGTTGACCGATTGTCAGCAACTGAAATTCAACGCAAGTATGATTCATGGCATAGTTAAGTATTTCGTTACAATCGCAACAATTTTAATAATAGTTTTTATGACTTTAAGTCATGATATCCCCAACACATAATACACATTATTAATCATTACGTCGAGATCTATAATTTGAGAAACTATAACCTTCGTAGCAGGATTGAAAAATGTTTTACAGTTTAAATTACATGAAGTGTTCTCTTTTCTTCAGTAATTTTCTATGTTTACTACCAAAGATTTCAAGAAATGTTAAATGAAGATTTTACGTAAAAGGGGGAAAGACTTCATAACGCTGATAACTGAGAGCCTGGAAATAAAAGTACTGCGAAATTGCCAGTAATGAAACTATTGAAACTGATAATTTCCAAGTTCTGCGTACTAGTGCACCCGATTCACTCCCTCTTATCTTGCTGTTATGTTATCCAGTCCGGATGATTGGCATGTGGCAGTGAGTCTTGTTTGATTTTCCATAACTTTGTTGAATTTTAGAGATATTTTACGCAATTTGAGGGTTAACTATACCTGTAAAGAGAATTTCAATTACTTTAATACTTACAGTCTTCGTAAGTCACAACTTATATATTACAGATTATTACCTAGAAATTTGTGATATTTGATTTTAATACTCTACTGTAGGAGATTGACATTTTTTATTACTAATCATTCTATTAATAACACACCATTCATTTTATTGAGAGTTGTTTCGTTTCAGTATTACAACGTTATCAGTCGGAACTACTACACAAAAATTCATGCCTCTTAAAAACTATCGGTTGAGTTAAAGTGGCGAACAAGACATTGATTGCAGTTGTTGATCCTTTTCTACTTATAGTTTAAAAATGGAAGACAAGCTATTCATCAAGGTGTGGATATCCTAATTCGATAGCGTAGTTTAATAATTCTTTTTTGGTAATATCCACCAACGTTTTGTGGAAATAGCATTATTTTGTATCTCTTGTCAATATCAAACGGAAACTACTGTGTAAAATTGTCTCTGCGCAATATCACTTATCAAACCTCCTGCATGCACATATGTTTAAACCACCTCAAGACCGCAAGCAGCTCATCATGTAGTTGGGGAATATGTTAACTTTACCAACTGGATTCGTGCCTTCCACTCCACTTCTGGCATACCAATTGCCCCATCCTCATGCTCATCCCGTAATGTTATTGTCAACTGTGGCATAGTGTAGTCGGATAAAATATATTGAACTAAGTCGAAATTGCATGATAAAACGTATTAAACAGGCAGTAAACACACTAAACATAGTGTATAAGATGCCAATAAAATATTACTAGGTCGAACGGAAAAAATAACACCTTCAATCACAATATCTCCCAATATTACGTGTGCATCAAATAAAATCACATTTCATATATATACACAGGTGGTTTGAAAAGTTTCCGACCTCAACATGAAGATGATAATAAAATAAATAACGGCTAGTGAAATAAAAGATTTGATAGGTCGGAAACTTTTCAGCCACCATATATACCGCATGGAGCTGGGGAAATTGTGGGGGAAGGTGTACGCGAAAATTACCGCGGAAAAATCTAGTAAGGTGTTAAGGGAGAACGCGGGCGTCAAACCGCTAAAACGGTGCGTCCATATAGACACTACGGCATCGTAAGATCATTCCAATATGAGTATGGAGGTGTTCCGTTATGAGGGTCCCTTCCGGGTGATCGCGTATCGGGCCTCGAAGCCCTCCGAATAGGAAATTGACTTTAATCTCCTCACTTCTGCACATATTTCATTGGGTTTTAGGTGTCTATACTTTTGCCAGATATATGGTTTTTTTAATTGTTTTAAGCTTTGTACCACATTTGATAAAGTTATGTTCTGTTTCTATGATTGTAATACAGTGGTGTATTCTGGTGCTCTCGGCTACCAGAAAATTATTATGCCAAAATTGTATATAATTATCATTAATGTTAAGTTTGAGTTCCCGACGGATGGTCAGGAGCTGGGAGGGGGGATTTAAAGCTAGAAGCAAGTCTATGTTGAAAACTAATACGATCATGGGATGTAAACAACCCATGGTCCTACATATGCCAAATTACTAGAGGCAATAAAGTAGTCTTTTCATAGACGTTTGAGAGTGTCGTTCATTTCCCTTTTTCCTATTTTTTTTTAATAAAGCATAACCACCGACGATTAACGTATATATATATTGTTATATATACCTTCCCTCACAATTTCCCCAGATCCACGCGGTTGGTGGTGAGTTGTGCGAACGCCTCATCTCCCAACACTGTTCTACTCGTGTCATGCCGCCTCAGCACGCCTAGTACTGCCTCCGATGACTTTTCCCGAATGGGGTATGCCATAGCCGTTTTTCTGAACACGTCAACCTCGGTGGCCCACATGTGTTCCCCCTAAGTGAAGGTATCCATTAGAAGGTCAGCGAGCGTTGATTGCGCAGTGGTAGTCCCAACTTGTGGCCGGTTGTTAGGTGCCTGTCATATTTGGTACGGTGACAAACCTCACATGGTGCTAATGACTGCTGGATCGTCTTCCGCATCCCCCACCATTCCGCATCCAGAAATTCTTGCGCCTCAACGCCTGAGCCGTCTCTTGTTCTCTCCTGTGGTTTGTTTTGCCCTGATGAAACGCTAACGTGATCTTCTTCTTTGTCGGCTCATATCCGGGATGGTGTCTACCATCATGGTACACCGAACGAACGTTCGCTCAACCCTAATCTGTCCGCCCTCCACAGACGCTTAATTTTTTCCCAGATGGTAGCGTTTCCGAAGTTAAGAAAATAGGCCTTCCCAGGTTTGGAAGCATCATTGAGGCCACGACAAATTTGGCCATTGTTCACTGGCGCCGACCATATGGTCGTGGTGGTGGATCGTCGAGAGCTACAATATGCTATCTTTACAGGGCCAAAGGTCTTCGTCTTCCTAACTATCTGGCGGTGCTAATCATTGATAATCCCTTCCCGCTCTTCCATGTCCGCAGGCCTGTCGTCCGTCGAGCTCCCTTCTCCTGCCGACCGTACGACATCCGCAGACCCTGGTTCCTGTTGGTCTCCTTCGATCTCCGGCGTCCATTCTCGCAAGAACTGCCGTTGGTCCCGGGAGAATTCCCCCTGATCTTGATCGAGTGCGTTGACCACCATCGCCCATGACAGCCAGTTGTATTGGCTGAGGAACTCCTTCCAACGAATGACCCTCACTGACGACTCTTTTAATTTACCCGTGTTGGTCTGTGTGCACCCGGAACCTTTTCCCGAACACGTAGGGCCGGGAATGGTTTATCGCCCAGACTACCCCTAACAATTCCCGCTCCAGCGCGCTATACCTACTATCCCCCTCGGTGAGGCGCCTCTGACCTACGCTACGGGATGTTCCCCTATGTCCCCCTCATGTGACAGAACCGCTCCCAGCGCATATTCACTGGCATCCGTCGCAATTGTGAACTGCTTCATGAAGTCGGGAAATGCCAGGACCGGGTGTTCCTGGAGTCAATCCATGCACTTCCGAAAATTCGCCTCGATGTGTAGGGTGATGACCACCTTCTGACCCTTTTTCAGGACATTGTTCAGGGGTACCAAACAACCCGCCATTTCAAGGACAAATCTCCTGTTAAGCCTTCCCAGCAGGCGCCGGATCCCTTCAACGCGGAGCTGCCATTTTCTGAATCGCTGCCACCTTTTCGGCATCGGGTCTCACTACCTCCTTATAGATCGTATGCTCCAAAGAATGAATGACCTCTTGGCTTAGCTGGGACTTTTCGTCTGACAATTTCAATCCGAATTGCCTCACGTGATAGAAGACCATCCGCAGGTGTGCCGCATGTTGTGCCTCGGTCGCACTGAAAATTAAGACGTCATTCATATATATTTTACATACGGACTCGTCAATCCTTCATAGAAACTCATCCATGAGCCGTTGGAACATAACGGTTGCATTCTACAGGCCAAATGGCATGCTCGTCTCATAGTGGTCTCTCTCGAACGTAAAGGCCGTCTTGTGTCAGTCTCTAGAGTGCTGTTGAATCTGGTGATGTACCGCTTTAAGATCCAGAGTGCTGAATATCTTTGCTCCGCACAGCCTGTCAAAAATGTCGTCAAACCTGGGGATTGGATACTTTTCGTTCACTGTATTTTCGTTGAGTTTCCTATAGACCACTGCAACTCTATATAGGACCTCCACCTTTCTCATTCTTTTTCTTTACCACCCACAAGGGGCGACGTACTGTGCACTATAATCCTCTGTTTCTTCAGGTTGTCTAGTTCCTCACGAATGTGGTGCCTCAGAGTCTGCGTTCATTCACATAACTCACCCAGTCTTGCTTGAGCGGAATCTCGTGTACAGTTCTACCTGTGAGCCTCAATCGCTCGCCTTCCTTGAAGAAAATGTCTATGTATTTTCACTTGAGCTCCCCTTTCCAATCTTCCGCGTGCCTGAGCGCCCCTACTCGCGCCCCCCCCCTCCTCCGTTCTATGTCTCGTTCTATTAGTCCCAAGCATCTATACCTTACCTTACCTATTCGAATGTCCCATCGCCCCTTTTCGTTCCTAACCTTTGCTCCTACTTTCCCTAGCAAATCATACCCCATGATCCCTCCATATTCCCGGGGCATCTTTTCTACCAGGTGAACTATCAATATCTCCTCATCGCGTTCCCATCTATCTAGCCCTATTACCGCCTCCCCTTCGACCTTACCATGGCACCCCAGGGTAATCAAGTTTCAAGAACATTTCTGTATTTGAGGCATCCTCTCTCCTTCACACATCCTCTCTAGTGTTTCCCGACACTTTATTGTATTAGTACTCCCAGTATCCACGAAACACTTCACTCCACTCGCGACTTTGATTATAGGCAGACCGCTATCCTCTACTTTCATGCTATTGTTTACTCATGCGGTCACCTCTCCGCCACCATTCTCCTCAGATCTCAAGTTCTCACCTCTACTCTGATGTTTGTCGTCGACCGCTTCTCCAGGCACTGCCGCTTCCCTAGCCCACTCGGTTTCCTGGTTCTTCCCTCTTTTCTTCTGTCTCGGAAGTTTCTGAGGTCTCTGACGCGTCCGGCTGCAAATTCTCCTTCCTCCGCATCCTCTGAGTGTTTATCTCCATGGGTTGAGGTCTGTTCCCATCTCTGCGTCGGCTCATATACGGGCACTGCCTGGCTACATGCCCTTCCATGTCACATTGAAGCACCTAATGCGTGGGCACTGTGCTACCAAGTGTCCTGCCCTCCCGCACTTGTAGAACTTCCTGTCGTCTCGCCTTCTGGAGCGCACCACATTTCCTCTGCTCCTTTCCCCCGCCGTTGCCTTTACTCTTTCACCGTACTCCGCCTCCTTCTTCTTCTTTCATGCGATGGGAGTGGTTTTGGGCCTTGTATATGGCACTCTTCTCCCACCCATTTCTTCCTCACCGACTGTGATATATTCCTCTCTGGTACTGGACATTTCTTCGGTAAATTCTAAAAATATGCGTTCTCTCGGTAACCCTTCTTTTCTTCCGGTCTCCTTCAATAGCTTAAAAATCACCTATTCAGGGGTCCATCTTCCCCCACCGAACGTTTTCTTCAGCCGCTCCTTCACTATGTTCCACGAGACCTCCTCGTCGGCCTGGATTATGCTTAAGACACTCCGTTTCACTCTGCACACCAGAGCGGCCCTCAGCAATTCTGTGTCCCCTTCCGTTATCAGGTCCTTCGACCGTTTCCACTCTATTCAGCCAGTCACCCCCTTTAAGGAAGTGATTTAGTTCCCCAGTCTCGCCTACGAATCTTTCAAGATCCGAAATGGGCTTCCTCGTGTCCTGAACTGTTATCGCTTGGATTCATCCTCACTAACGTAGTCGCGTGAGCCACTGCCATGGTCGTTTGAGGCAGCTGCGGTATATATGTCGCTGCATCCAGCACCACTGGTCGTAACAGTCCCTCTGGCATTTTCTTGAGAGTGAAAAAATACGTGTACCGATAAGAACGAAAAAAGAAAATGATTACATTCCACTCCGCCATACTAGTGTCGCGGGTTTCGGCACCAGTTAATCTTCGGCAGTTAAGCTTGATTAAAAAAAAAATAGGAAAGAGGGAAATGAACGACACTTTCAAACTTCTGTTAAAAGACTACTTTATTGCCTCTAGTAATCCGACATATATAGGATCATGGGTTGTAAACATAGACTTGCCTCTGGATTTAACTTATATATATATGAAATGTGATTTTAAGATAATAATAATATATAACATAATATAAGTTTGATATAATATGATTTTATCTATCTTAATAAACAGTTGATCAATTGCGTTTCTCTGTAAACGAAACAACCTAATCATAAATTTCCCTTCAATTATTATCTATTTCTACGTAAATTTATTATCATTGTCTTAGTTCTTTGATAGTAGTTTTATTTGGATATCTGTATCTTAGTTATTTTAGTTTTTGTTATCCTTTATTATTCCGTTAATATAACAATGTTTAATAAATGATTTCATTAATCACTACTGTGTAGGAATAGTAAGCCTGGTAACGTTATAGAATCGAGATAATGCCCAAAACACGGTCGGGATCTTCCCACCTCGTTATCTAAAACGTTGTTAATGATTGTTCCTCCACTTAAGTTTCTGCTTGACTTTTAACGAGGTACATAAAAATTGTATTTAACATGAAATAGAAATGAAGTTTTAGAGTATACGATGTTTATTTCCAATTCGCTCATTATCTAACTCATTTAAATTTAGTGGCATTCATAAAACATCTGCCATTCGTGTGCGTTTCCATCATTTCATCATAATACCATTTCAATCATTATCACTGATGACCACTGAACGTCACCAAATGTTTTAAGATGTTTTATTTAGCTTTGATGTGCAAACCAGGAAATTGATGGAAATCTTCGTTTTTGTAGCAAATATTTGGGATCTTTGACATGTTTTTTTTCTCCCCAAAATCAAATCTTCATTGTGATAAAATTATAATATTTAATTGGCAATAAGTAATTGACTTCAAAGTTCTCATTCGTACCATTTTTCCAATTCTTCATTCACACGCTCATTCATACAGTATTTACAAACAATCCAGACCTCCCAAATCCTGAGGATTTTCACCCCCCCCCCCTCGCTTACGATAAAGAAAGCGGGGTCTCGGGATGTTCCCATTGCTCCTTCATACCGGATACGAGGTAGTGGAGTCAGGCTAACAGCGCGAGCGCCACAGACTCTCAGGACGTGATTGTAGAAACTGGCCATTGCCAAGACTCCCACTCTAATGTATTTATAGCAGGTCACGAGGCCACTGTCGCTTTAGACTCCGACGAGGATTACAGGGATGAGTGGTGCAGTGGCACGACTGTGCTAGCGGATTGGATAGGTTACTATGGAATTCCATGAGCTTGGAAGGGATGAGTTCAAGAATGTAGGGTATATTAAGATCATTTTAAAGGGCTTTGTTGTTGACGTAATAAGGGGCATTTACTATTGTTCTCAGGACTTTTGTTTGAACGGATTGGATGCTTAATTGTTTGAATATTTTACTCTCCCGCCACAGCTCTATCCCGTATGTCCAGATTGGCTTTAGAATAACTTTGTAAATTAGTAATTTATTTTCTATGGGAGAAGTAGGATGTCTTTTGAAGTAGTCTGTAAAGTTGTCCAAAGCGACTGTTTATTTATTGCCATTTGAGCTACGGGTGGGTTCCATGTTAGCCTTTTGTCGAAATGGAACCCTAAATAACACACAAGTTTTTTTGGGGTGCATAAAAGCAACAACTACTAAGATAACATATCCAACAATTGGAGACCGATCCATTTGATGAACCTCAAGAAATCTGCCGCTGCACATAGTTTTAGAATCGACCTCCACCCATTCTGCGAACATTGTTAATTAAACCCATAAATGGTTTTGCTTTGATAAATTCTTCCTCAGAGATGACAAAACTTGTCATCTATCGAAACCTTCGACCCGATTCTCGACCCCACCACTCGCCCCCCTTGAGTCTCCCCCGCTCTTTAATTTTCCTAATGAGCACCTGTAATTGAAAAGGCTGCCGAAGCGAGCTTTTCCATTTTCTGTCACCAGGCTATCTATCTTCCCCTTCCATTACGCCGGTTCATACTTCAGTCACATATTTCCTGTTCAGTTTCATAATTCAAATATTTATTTTACTTTTGGCCGAGAACCCCACCTTAAAAGGTGAAGGTTAATTAATTCAAATAAATGTACCTTTATAATTATTTACAAAATAAATTTAACATTGTAGTTTTGTGCACTTGTTAATGTGTTTGAGTCAATAATAATAGTGCAGGTACTGTAAGGATCACACCCTTTGGTGGATTAGGGCAGTTTGGATAAGTTGATGGTTAATACATCTCAGCAACCCCCCCCCTTACAATAATTCCTATATTTTCGTAATTGTCTGGTTATGTCATTCATCTCTATTCATTTATGTTTTTTGTTTCAATTTTATTCTATTGGTTCATTGTATTCATGACGTAATTACATAGGCCGTTTATTATTTATAAGGCAATTAAATCATTGTAATGTAATATTTTTTTTTTCTTGTTTTGTCAGCTTGACATATTTATTTGTTTCTTTTTGTTGATCGTAGTGGCTTCTTCTTGAATAAAGTGGTTTTTGTACCCACAAATCAATTGATGTAATCGTCGTAGCTGATCTTCATTAAATTTGAAAGAAAAAAAAATGCAATGCGCAATTTGAGACGTACTATGCTTGATGATTATGAATACGCGCGTTGAGGAATTTTCAAAGCTTTTCCGATTGCTAGGATTGTAATTTGGAAGCATTCTTGGCAATGCCTCTCAATTTCAGCCCAATAGGCTTTAAGGTCTAAATGATGTTCTGCCATAAGTCGTTTGAAAATCAGCGTACATTTCGATCCACATTGTCATGAAAGAAGTTAACAATTTTGGTCAAACAACTAGTTTGAAATATTAATTTAGTTTTTTGTTATTTATAATAACTCATAGTAAATGAGTTTCCTTATTAGGATTGGTAAAAAAAAAAAAAAAAGCTTGCTGAATAAAATTATGAAAAATTTTTTCACTATTTCCACAAAAAATATCATAGACGTTTTATGTATGGTTGCGCAGATTGGTTGTTAAGCCTTGCGCAAACAACTTTAGAACTTCATTGGAACCTGAAGATTTATAGCAAGCCGTTAAATTTGAATTTCGATTCGATATCTGATTGGAGAGTGGATTCATATTATCGAATGCATCTACAATTCCATTCAGCTACTCTTCCAGACTTGACAAATACCTATTATTTCAAGGAAGACCTTAGTTTATTCAAGATAGCAATAATGCTGTTGGTTTTTGTTTTTTATTTATAGATTTTTTTAAAATATAATCAGACAAAGAAATAATTACGTTTCTTGATACGGAATGAAACAGTCTTAAACCATTATGCTAATTTGTAACACAACAACTCACAATCTTTCAGGACCAAAACTAAAAACGAAATCCATAAGAATACTTAAAACTGTACTAACGGTCAATAGATATATTAAATATTAGGTTTTTAAAATATTTAATTATTATGCATATATCTGTATGATATTATATAAAAAAGTTAAACCTAATAAAAACGTCTACGCACACTAATATTGTAGAGGATTTTTTATAAATACACTACATAAATTTGTTTGGGTGACAAGTAGTTCCTATAACAAGCACGTGCTATATTCACAGTCCTTGCGAGAGCTCATACTGGCAAAAACCTCATTTGTGCAGGTTTCAGTAGGTTTTTATTAGGCAGTGCATCAGATGGAGAATTGGGTCCCGGATTTGATTCTCGATTTTGCAAGTATGTTTTCCTTTAGCTGATAATTGACTAATAATACTGCACTACACGTTAATAAATAAATGTAAACCTTAAAATGTAATTTACAAATATTTAAACATTTAGAAACTTAAGATTTTAATATTAGAAGCAATGATATAATTAAATAAAGAATAGTTGTTAAGATTATAATGACGTTTGGAAATGGACGAAAGATAATACAAGAAGTCTGTATTCACCTTATAATGCTTCTTCGTATGAAGACTTAGATTTCTGATGTTTTGAGTAATGTTTAAGAAGTTTACAATTGTTGTTCAAGAAAACGAGTGTCCAGGGAAGAAAGTAATTAATCATCAATATCTCATTGATTGGTGCAACTGCTTCTACCTATGAGAGGTAGCAGGAACTTTCCTCTCTGCATCTTGGCTCTCTCACAAGCTGTCAAAAACAGTGACCTACCCTTTGGTCAGAATAGGAATAAGAGAAGGAAGTGAGGAAGAGGGAGCATCTTTGTTTGGTTTGGTCGCTCATGAACATGAGCGAGTAGAAACCTACACCCGAGCGCAGGGGGAGTGAGAAGAACCACCTTAATTAGTCATCAAGTAAGGTATCCCTTTTAACCTAAATTAAACTAAACCTATCATGAACATCTATCATTCGTCAGCAAGACATCAGCCTTCAACCTTAAATTGCAGTATTCTTCATCCGTCATTATTTAAATTTATATTCAACACTCCTTATAACTTATTCCAAACCACTAAGCAAAGTAACTAACAAACTCACAATATTGTAGCTTGATTTGGCTTACATTCCCCCCTATTTTATCACAAATATTTACTATCCATATTATATCATCTTGTTCATCCGAACTAGCGCTTACAATTCCTTTATCCCTTTTGTAATATACAGTTCAAACCTCGTTCTATAACTTACCAACACAACCCATTAACCCTAAATTCATTGTAATAATTTTTGCAACCATTACCCACAGTGGGTGATAACTCAGATTGCCCCACAAACAAAACAACCAGTGTTATTGCGGGCTGATGGAAGAAGCAGTCATCATGTATGTATCAACCAATGGTACCTTCAAGAAAGCCATTGTTGCTGACTAGAGTAGCATCCGGAACAATAGGGAAGCACTATTCATCAGTGTGATAGATGTGGTACTGTCCTGAGGGAAAACCGTTCGCCTTAGTGACGTTTCTCCATGCCCCACTACTTCCTCAGGTTCACGTTCAGAAACAGAAACAATGCTGCATCGGATACCAGCCATGGTGGCTCAGGCGTAAGTAATGCTCATCATACAATAGTAAGAATTACTCAGCCCATTATTGATGCAGCTGGTTAAGTTTGCAGCGTTTGTGAACGGCCGTGGATAGTATGGACAGCAAAAGGGGCATCTTTTGCACCTCAGACCAAATTAAATTATATACTATTCTAAAGAGCAGAATGCAACTTCGTATGCAGTTTTTAATAGCTCGGTTTAATGTTTCGTATTTGACCATCATATTTGACAGTGTCAATTCAAATAATAGTTCATTATTTCTTGGAAGGCTGTTGTACTTACTCTCTTTTCCCATGAAGTGCTTAAAGAAAGGTCATATGATGCCACTTTTTCTTATTTCACTTTTAAGAAGAAGAAGCTCTCCTTCATACTTCCCTATCTCTTTTGTACGTATTGTCCTCCTGCAACAATAGAAGCATTAATTACAAGATACTCACTACTCAAAAAAACTTTCGTTCAGTCTGTGTGTATGTTCTAGTCAAGACATAAAGTGTAGTCTAATCATAATTTAAATCGGCTGAAATGAATATCATCTAAAATCGTGGAAATTTTTTTAGGCACTTGGCGACTGGAAATTCTGTTTGATCACTACATTTTGTATTCCTTCTTGGTTGATGCCAATGAATTTAAGAACAGATTAAAAAGGATTTCACTCCACAGAATTCTTGCTCTTCCTTTGTAATCCTAAAGTTCTTTCCCAGGTCAACGATTAACCTTTGTCATATTTTATAGTAATTTGGGGCGAAACGCAACGTATAGTAATACAAAATCTGGAAATTTTTCAAACCCAAAAAGGAGTAATAATGTAACCCGTTAAAAAACTACTTTCGATGATCATGAACAAGCTTGACATAAGTATTTTTTCAAAAAAAAAAAAAAAAGCTGTACGTAGTCTTATGAATGCAGACAATCAAAGTAGTGTCATTAAAATATTCAAGAGATACAGAACCATTTCATGGCTGAATCTGAAAAAACGAACGACAGTATTCCCGAATTCTTTGATAAACGTCGAATTCCGCTAGATATTATCACAGTTGATCTAAAAACCATTCTCAAAGCAATCGAAATTTATTTCGTTAAATACTTTTCCTGGATCAGAAGAGATAGTGGGCAGTCCCGTTAAACTGCTCAAAAACTATTATTGCAAAGCAATAGATTATAAAATTCTGGTCAGTTTTTTGTTAACCTAGCAATTACCACCCTTGTGTTATGACCTGTACTAGTAAATGCGTACTGCCATCACCCTACATGATACCACTGACATTGATATTATTTATAATGTAGTAAATGAAAACACTCAAAGGTTTCTTAAAAATCATAAGAATAGTAAGAATGATTTTGTAAAAAGTTTAGAGTCATTTTATCCTTAAGGCTGACTAGAAATAGGTTTTTAATGGTAGTTTTTTTTGTTTTTGTTTTCCTGTATGTAATTAAGTGGATATTTTAGTTAAGTGCCTGGCAACTATATGTAATAATGAGAACATGTACAACAGCTATTATTGAGGGATGATAAGCTTCTTGGAACCACATTGGAATAGGTGAACTGGTTTTGGTTTGATTTATAAGGGAATGTGAGCTATTAAAGATTAAAAGTTTACGAATCCTATCACTGTTTACTCTGCAATATGTTTTACTGTTGAGAAAGTGTAAGATGTGGAACTAAAGTGCCATATTAGCTTTAACTCGTCATAAAGTGGATTGGTAAAAGTACGGAAATTGTTCCTTCTACAGCCCAGTAGCCCAAGAGAACATTACTCAATCGGATAAATTGTCTGTTTTTTCACCACTTGCTTTTTGAGAAGAATCAGGAAGTTACAGCTCTATTTTATCATTCAGATTTATGGATTAAAACCGTTTATATGATTTAAAAAACGTAACATGAATATACCTGGGCAAGGAGTAACTCAATGAGGACCTCTCTCTTTCTGAAAACCAGACAATAGTTCAACTGGACAAAGAAATGTGTCGCCAAACCTCAGAAGAGCACATCCGTCGTTTTTGAGGAGTGATAAAAAACAAGTACCTAGGGTAAGAAGATAATTGTATATACTTAAGTAATGGCAAGTTGAGTAACTCCATCAAATGTATGTATAGGGTGTACATAACATAACCGCTGTGTCAGTGAGAAGTTGGACATTTTACCAGAGAAGTCAATTTGCAGACTGCTCTAGATGCAATATAGCTGCACTTACAACAAAAATTGATTGATGATAGATTTTTATAAATTTATTTATGGCATAAATTATATTATACGTTATGTCTGTCTTCTTCAGGCTTTCACATGATATGGTTCATTCTAGTGTCTTTAAAAAGTGTAAGGTCAAGTTGTGCAGTTAATTGTGTAAGCTTCTGTATTTGTTTAGGAGTTTAAGTTTATTTACGGGGCAGAGACCGGTAGTCATTATAATCTGTGATTACACTTATTTCCCTAGCAATATCTATCTATATTTAAAAGAATGATTTCAACAACTATGTTCACTGGTGTCCTTAGGTTTTCATAAAACCTGTTACTGTTTTTTTTTTCTATTCTTGTTTCCTTTTCCATGTTTACTTCTTTCCAATTCTTCGCTGTCCCTTATATTCTTACGTTTAATTCTTTACCCAGTAGAAATAGCTAAAAAAAAAAATGCGGTTGTCTGGCAATAGGTGGGGTAATTTTGATTTTCAGGTATGTTGTATGTATTGAACCCCTCGTACAAAATCAAAGTTTTCAACCTTACCCCTAGTGCGTTTTCTGACATCATAAAAAATTCGAGACAAATGGCACTTTTTTTTAGTTATTCCTCAGTAATTCTCTTCCAGTGCCTTTTAGAAAATACAGGATTATCACTAAGTTTAAAGAGCAATCTGTAAGGTTTATAGGTGATATGTTGGAAAATTTAACAGGTACTTAGATACCGGGCCGTAAACAGAAAAAATATCAAAAAAACGCAAAACTTAAATATGTAGTTGGTTTCACCCCTTAATATGTTTTTAGTACAGTTTAGAGCAAAATTCATAACAATCAATGTTGTAAAGAATTTAATTTTCTACAAGACTTACTTTCTACAACAACATACTTGTAATTATTTCAAATATACGCCAAGAAATGTTGAGGTAACAATTTTAGTGAAAGCGGGCTAAAAATTCTAATATCACAATCTGTTCAAATTAGTATTCCTGAATTTAATATCATCCTTAATCCAATATATATGCAATATATACATGTATTTATATATGCTCTTTCTACTGGTTTAATAACAATAAAATGGTAGATAGGAACGCAGTCAACTATAATGTAGGAAAAAACGACTGGGCGATGTGGATAATTGCAATAGAAAATAAGTTTCTTAAAAAGAGAAATGTTTCATCGAGTACTTCTCATTCGATCAAATCAAAGTAGCATAGTTTTAGTTATAGTAACATGGTTAAAGCATAGTTTTAGTAAAATTTAATTGCAATAACGTTTTTGAAACGGTAAAATCGTTAAATTACCAGTTAAATACCTACTTAACATCCTGATAAAGTGTACTCCTTGAGCCAAGAAAGTTATTTAGGCATCTCTCAGTTAAGTTGCTGATCTACTGCGGAAGGTTATCTCTACACGCTTAGGGTTATCATTCAGAAACAGCGGAAGGGTTTAGTACCCCTAAGAAATAGGGGCCGAGAGAGAGAGTTTGCTAAGTAAGTTACAGTACAATTTTTTTTTTCTGTTTCTGTTCAGTTGAGCTTTTTCATGAATGGATTTAGTCATCTTCGTGCAATCTATGAGCATGGTTGATGATAAAAAATTACTATATCTTTTAGATAAATGACAGACAGGTCAATTTTTCAAATATCTGTCAACAAAGGGTTTGAGTGGCAAATAAATATAGGATCACTGGGTGAAAAATAAATAAAGCGAATGGAAAATATATAAATGTGTACAATGAAGAAAAATGATGAATAATGTTTATTTATATTCCAACTGAAGCCCCCTGCAAAACAACAATATGCACGTGAAAAAATATTGAGTGACACAATGGTTCAAAACTGGGCAAAGGTCGTCAAAAAGCAAATACTAATAAATTTTGCATTTCATTTACTATAATAATAATCATTATTGGCACATGCAGAATTCGTTTTGCTCTGTTTGACGATTTATGAGGAATAATTCAGCTTTAAAATTTGGTTTTTTTGGCACCCTGTTTTTCCCTGTAGTGCTTGTAATTATGTGCACGTAGCGTAGTGTTGCGCAATAATCAAAATAAAAAATTATTTTTCCCTGTAGGTGGGATGATATTTATTATTTTATTTATTCTATTTTTGGGATGGTCATTTACTAATAATAATGCTAAAAATGATATGGTTTCAGATATTAAATCATTTCTAAAAAAATTTTCTTCATTACAATTCTTGTATTTTTTCTGGCTATGATTGAAAATTCTTAATATTTTTTTAAATTAATTTAATACTCCATGCAACCTGGTGGTGAGAATAAATATTTTGCTATTATAAAGAGTTGAGTTTCAAATTGAATATCTCTTACTATATATGTAAACATAAAAATATGGAATATATGTTTTCTGTCACTTTAGCTTCCGAGAAGGATTATAGGGATGTAAGGCATAGTGTAATGACTAGAGGATTAGGGTGGTTTCCATGGAATTTCATGAACTTGGAAGGGATGAGTTCAAGAATGTAGGGTATATTGAGATAGTTATGGTTTTGTTGCTGACGTAATAAGGGGCATTAGCAATTGTTCTCAGTGCTTTTGATTAAAAGAGTTGTACACCCTTGACGTTCGACTTTTTTTATGTCCCCCATAGCTCCATTTTATTTTAGCGACTTTAACTCATCTCACATTTGATGAAAATGTTCAGTGGTAGTTCCGCTTGATTTCTTACGAAGGCTATCCATAAATGACCTTTAATTTTTTCGTTCCATAAACGATTCCACGGTATTCTTCCGTGGGATTTTGATTTAAACCCAGTTTTTGCCAAGGACTATTGCAGATCTTTCCCACAGGTACTTGGAGATAGACAGTAGCGAGACTGGAACATACCATCTGTTGTAGATAAGGACTCCAAAGACCACTATCTGCCGAGATTGCTATCCACCATATATATTGCTATAGCGGTCCCGTACGGTGACAGCCCACGCTTAATGGAGATATACGGCTGCGCATTGCCGGGCAGAGTTGGGGGTCATACCGCGCATGTGTGTGCCTCAGAACGAGAAAAGGATCCTTCAGGACTATACATTCCCAAGGATAGAAAATTCATAAAAGTGGAACCTTCAAATTTTGAGTAAGATAACCGAGTACTCTTTTACTTTTACTTAAAAGGTTCTGAACTATAACAGCAAAACGTCTTTAATATGTATACTTTTTTAACAGATTGTTATTATTTCATCGTGGTTTATTGTTTTATGAGTTTCCTTGATATTGTAAAAAAAAAAACAATAACAGTGCAAACACTTTTTTATTAAAGAATACAAAGTTTGTTTAACGCCTTATGTAAGGAAGTGTTACGAAGTTGGTGATAAATAAATCCGTAAATACTGAAGAGACACATTCACTACACCATACAATGGCTGGAATATAAAGTGAAAACAACAATTGGCAGTCTACACGATTCTGAGCAGTAGATCAGACAAACACTTTTTTTTATAGTTAATCATCTGAATTAAGGGAGGATTGATTTTACTTGGGTGCCAACACATACGTTTTACGATTCATTCCTGTCATCATTTATACTTGTTTTATTATTTACATCCTTTTATAATACTTATTGCTGAAAGTTGGGTTATCATATTGGGAGCCTCTCACTACTATTTATGAACATTAAATTAATCCACTTTCCAATTAGGTGTTTGAACCCAATACCATACCATTAAGCAGTTACGCCACTACACCATATGAGAGCCCTCATTTATATTTATCTAATTAATAATTTTTGAATCTCTTTGTCCGTAGGTATGGGCAGTTCCGGAGGCACCCGTGGAGTCTCCTTGTGGCATTGTCATCTGTTTAGTTTACAGGTGGAACGGTGTCGCCTCATTGCATGCGATTCTCAGTAAACTCCAAGTCTGGACCGACTAAATATTAAAGCTTTAAGCTTTACAAAACACTTAGTCTGAATTAATTAGAATTTATTCTAAGTTTTGATTCCTATATGTTCTAAAATAAATCTAAACATTACATTAGTGATACTAAGATGCCTCTATCTTAGATCTATTACGATTCGTCTTTTATTGTGAGTTTTTTTTTACCCAACATTTCGATTTGGTCTTTTAAAGATTGTTTCATTTAACAGCAAAGTTAATGAATTCAATTTCAAGACTTTAACTGAGCATGGTGAAATGAGCAATAAATCTTTCATCATTTTCGGTAAAAAAATATTATTGTTACCAGTTTACTTAAATAAGTCAGGTCGCCTAACGTTTTCCAAACTAATTTAATATAATGTGACAATGGTTACATATAGCTAAAAAACTCTGTGGCCACCAGCAGAATCAACAAAAAATATACAGCAGCAATAATAGTAATATATAATATATATACTAATGTAATAAGAAAGAGTGAAACTGTGGAAATGCATTGATGATTCAGTTTACTTCAAGAGATAGTTGCATGCTAGGAAAACTTCAAGGATGTTTAAAGGATGAGTGGTAAACTTAGATGAGTAATTTGCAAATCTATTCCGATTATGTTTATCATTTTTAATAAAGATGAATATTTTTCACCCGTCATCCTAGGCCACAGTATTGTTTGTTGTTGATCCTGTTCAAGAACAAGACAAGAGGAAAGAAGAAGAGGATTAACAAGATGCGAAAAAAGAAACAAAAAAAATTTTTTACATAAACAACGTTAGTTTTGTTACTAGATTGTGATCCATTATCTTCAATAATTTCCTGGTATATTGTTGTTTGACATCAAAAAGTAGATGACTAAATAAAGGTATGTATTCACATACCATGATTTAAAAGTTTAAAAGTGAGAGAGAGAGAGAGAGAGAGAGAGAGAGAGAGAGAGAGAGAGAGAGAGAGAGAGAGAGAGAGAGAGAGAGAGAGAGAGAGAGAGAGATGCACTTTTAGATGCACCTAGAAATGGTTTATAAATTTTGACAGTATGGACAAAGAAAGCTACTTAATTACAATCTAGTAACCATCTAGTATATCAAATACTAAATAGAAGTAATAAATTTACAGAAATTACCTTCACGAATGAAATCAAAACATTGATTTACAATATTTTAATAGATTGTTAACCGACCAACATTGAAATCATAATCTCGCTAAATTTGGAGAACATTGCATTTCAAAAACCAATGTAAAAATAATATGACATCATTATCTAGATAGGTTTTTCAATTGAAATTTTTGAATTCAAAGAGTGTTGCCATATCATTCGATCAAATGTCGACAGATTATTTCCATTTGCTTCAGTAAGTCAGTTTTGATGTATTTTTAATATACGAGTATAGTGTTAAAATATCGATCCACTGCCTTGGTAGTTTCTTAGATAATGTAGCTTACAAACAACATGGTCTATGAAGCTAAAATTCTATCAATAGTGCAGATGGCCTAAGGCCTAAACTCATTTATCAGTTAATTTCCGGGGTGAAAAGAAGTAGAGCTTAGTTTTTTGAATGGTGATTATCAAGACAACTTATGGTTCTACAGGCAGAGGGAGGAAAGAAACATGTAGTTTACAGATAGGTTTATAAAACTTCCATATAAATAAATATTCATATCATCATAATAAATTAGGTCATCACTATTGAAAAAAAAAGCCTCAGTTATCTTTAAGACAACTCCACAGCAAAGGATGAGTATTTAGTTAATTACAATTTATTATTCTGTTTTCATTATGGATGTTAGTATTTAAAACAAACATTGATTATGCTTGGACATATAATTATTGAAGGATTTTTTGTCACATATATAATATATGTAGTACAATTTACACAAAATTGATACATTGAAATTTTTATTAGAAAAAAAATCATCTTTATTTCTTTTTAAGCCATTTCTTCAATTACTTTAACGAATGGTGGGACCCTCCAAACTGTTTATGTTCTTCATTGTGGTATTCATTTTGCAGTCTTTCTTCCATCAATTCCCTAGTGCTCCTTTTTTTGATAGATAATTTATAACATAATAAGTTTAAGATCTTTTAAGTTTGAAGGCTGAGAACTTTTTTCCTTTTCTAATTAATTTTCCTCACCATTTCTTGGAAAGTCCTATCAGACTACTCAATGCAAATCAATTTTACAATCAACCAATCCACTATTATGGATTTCGGGAGTTTCTCTGCCCCCCCCCCCATCGTTCTTTGAATCCTTCGATCCATCATTCGTTGAATTATTTGAACATTTTTTATCATTATGGATATCTGAGTCTAACATTGGCAACTTTGTAAAAAAAATATCTGATCCAATAAAATTCATGCAAACAAAATGGCAGTCAAATTGAACCGTGGATGAGCCACTTATTGACTTGGAAAGACTGAGCAATCCTCAAATAAGAACAGTGATGCAGCACATTGTAAGTCAGCCCTTGATGAGTTCTCCATCCCCCGCTGTATTTGTCTAATGCGATGTGAAAATAGCAATGCCGAAGAGGGGAGAAGTGTGAGGGCATCGAAAATATTTCCCCTTTAGCCATCGAACCCTAATAGCTTCGGATTCCTTTCCCTTCATTTCACAGGGCAGTCATTATCGTGCCTGGGGCATACCTCTTCTGGGGAGCCCACGACGTATAGGAAGCCGCTAGAGGTCCCCGGTTATGGGGGAGGCCGGTGTAACACTTGATAGAGCCTGTGGGTGCTCGTCGAAAATTTGTTAGGCTTCGATCTCCTTTGTCTGAGAAAAATGTCTGAGGGTTAAAAATGGAATTAAGGCCCCCCTTTCAAAAATTCTTAGTATACAAGTATTTTTATCAAAACTAATTTAACGTTGAATGAGTTACAATGTGAGATAGTTATTTAGAAATTATTTCTTCTTCTTTCTACTTTCAATGATTTTATTACTTCTAGTTGTCGAGTAATTTGAATAGATCAGAAATCATGATAATAGTGCAATGGGATCATTGAATAAATGATTTATTTTTATTTTCACTTCCACAGCCGTAGTGCCCCAGGTTTCAACGTTTCTTAAGCCACATTTATTCTGAATTTTGTTCAAATATAAATACAAGATAATTTTGAAAAACAATCACCAACGATTAATAATAGAAGTTTTGATTCCATTACTTATGGAAAAAGAGATATCTAGCATTTACATCTTGAAGATTCTGCATAACCAATAATTAAACTCTATAGCTGGAAGATCAGTGGTTGATTGCCGCATTTATTGCCCACGGTGACGCAATAAGTCTATTTTCATTACACCTATCTTCGATTTTAAGTCAAAAACGGAAACCCCAAACCGATTAGGGTGAACATAATTAGCAGGACATTCTAATTAGCCTCGCTATTTATTTATCCCAGTCTTATATTAAACATGAAAGGAATGAATTCTGTCCACAGTGCAAAATCAAAATCATTTTATTTAAAAGTAATTAATAGTATAATTAAGTAAATATAAGTTGGGTGAGTAGCCTTAAGATCGATATATAGTTGTGTTTTAATAATTGTCAACAAGTTGACTAGGTTTTTGATTGTTTTAATGATTATTTCATAGTTTTTAATTTTGTTTTTTTTGAACTTTAATTATTTACAACATATGTGTTGTATTTTTGAATTTTAAGATTTTTATTTTAATAAAATAGAAGCACTATGTCATTCTAAGTAAATTTCAGCATTGTTTAGCTTGCCTCCATATGTACAGGTTTTTATCGTTTGGTTTTTCATTTTATTGTAGAGATGAAGAACTGAAGATAATAAAGAAGAAATTATCAGTTGTGGAAAGACAATAAAGCTGTTTTATAAATATAAGTACTTAAATATTTTAGGAATTCGATTTAACTCCAAATATTACTTTTAGTTTCACCTCCAGGAGCAAGAATAAATA
Source organism: Acanthosoma haemorrhoidale (assembly GCA_930367205.1). Classification (NCBI taxonomy): domain Eukaryota; kingdom Metazoa; phylum Arthropoda; class Insecta; order Hemiptera; family Acanthosomatidae; genus Acanthosoma; species Acanthosoma haemorrhoidale. Next base: position 48,413,697 of record OV884013.1, read on the forward strand.
AATTGTTCGATGAAGTCACTCTTGAACGAGCATCAAGTTCGTGGGAGAAACACGGCGATCTCAATTCCACTCCACTGTAATTAATATGGTGGCCACATGACATGTCAATTTAGATCGAGAATGCAAGTCTCACTGGAAACTCTATTCTCTAAAATTAAAAGAGAGATCCTTTGGCATGTACTGTCCATAGGATAAAACCTGGTTCACTCACACTTTGGCATGTACTGTCCATATGATAAAACCTGGCTCACTCACACTTTGGCATATACTGTCCATAGGATAAAACCTGGCTCACTCACACTTTGGCATGTACTGTCCATAGGATAAAACCTGGTTCACTCACACTTTGGCATGTACTGTCCATATGATAAAACCTGGCTCACTCACACTTTGGCATGTACTGTCCATAGGATAAAACCTGGCTCACTCACACTTTGGCATGTACTGTCCATAGGATAAAACCTGGTTCACTCACACTTTGGCATGTAATATTGTCGTTCCAGTTGCCTACCTTCTTTACAAACAGCCTTGTACTTTTGTATATGGTGGGTTAAGTTTCTTTAGTAAAATAATTGGAGATCTTACATTGAGTAGAAGACGATAAGGTAGCAATTCAAAAAAAAAAAAAAAGTCAGATGGTTGCTCTCATTTGTACTAACTACTCATTTCCACTAAATTGTTGAAAATTTTTAAGTGTTTTATTCAACTAAACTTGGGTTTAAATCTCATAGAAACGATCACCAGTCAGCTCAATGGCTACGAACACTAGTGATTCCACACTATTAATTAGAGGTGCCTTGTATTGTATCAAGTTTGGTGTCAGTTAGTCCAGACATTTCAGAATTTTAATTTTTTATAAAAATGTTCCCGCATAACCTATACCCTCTGCCGCAAGTCCTGTCCGCTAGTCTTTTTCAATTCGATTCCTCTCCCCGTGTCTGAGACAGTAATGTATTTAGGCTTCCATCTCGACAAAAGACTGACATGGATCCCACACACGAGGCTAAAAAGACAAGAACTAAACAGACGCTTTGGACAACTGTACAGACTACTTCGAAGGACATCCCATCTCTCAATAGAAAATAAACTACTTATTTACAAAGTTATACCTAAGCCAACCTGGACATACGGAATAGAGCTATGGGGGACAGCAAAAAAGTCGAACATCAAGCACATCCAATCCTTTCAATCAAAAGTCCTGAGACCATTGTATTATACTTATTACCCCTTATTACGTCAGCAACAAACCCCTTCATAATGATCTACTTGATAATGATATACCCTACATTCTTGAACTCATCCATTCCAAATTCATGAAATGCCATAGTAACCTATCCAACCACCCTAATCCCGGATCACAGTCATTGCACTGCACCACTCATCCCTATAAACCTCCTTGGAGACTGAAACGGCAGTGGCCTCGTGACCTGCTATAAATATGTGACAGTGGGAGTCCTGGCAATGGCCAGTTTCTTCAATCATGTTCTGAGCGTATGTGGCTCTCGCGCTCTTCGTTGACCTCGCTCGTATTCGGTGACGTGGCTGGCGGAGGAGCGTGGGGGGACTTCCCAAGACTCCGCTTCCTTTTTCGCATGTGAGGGAGGCAACAACTATGTGGACTTGGGGGACCCCTGGGCTGTTTGTAAATATTTTATGAATGTGCGAGTGAATGATGAATTGTACATATGGTATGAATGAAAACATTTATCTCAATTATTTATTGCCTATTAAGTTTTAAGGCATATTGTAATTTCATCATAATAAAGTTGTTTTATATATAAAAAAAAAAATATTTTTTTATCTTGCCGGCATGCATTCTCGTGATTCTTTGGACGCCATTCCATTCTGTGTGGTCCAAACTATATTTCTTTGGACGTTGTCAGGTGTCTATGACTGCACCTCATTCCATCTACTAATACAAACATTCTCATGCTAGGGTTAGGTTTTCCTTCGTTGAATCATGGGAGTTCGTAATTGTGGTAATATATTGGATACTCTTTCGGGATTTTCTCCTCCTTCTTTTATTATATTTAAGAAACTGACAAGTAGATTATACTTTTGAAATAAAACGATATCTAGGGAGTTTATAAAATCGTCAGAGCAGCAAGCATTTTAATTACGAGCATAATTACGATACCAATAATTGTAATTTGAAATAATGTTTATTGCATAATACTTATGGCCAATTATTGCTTGAAATGTACATTAACTTTCAAGTAAGATTATATACGAGTTAATGTCATATTCCCTTTGTATAAGCAATGTTCCACTTGCCCATTAAAACAGGATTACGAGGTGGTCGATGTCCTGAATAAAATAAGTGGAGGAGGGAGAAGACCAAAAAAATCCCTCCCTGCTAGGGTAAAATCATCCGTCAGAAAGTAATCCTTGCCCGAGGAGGGGAAGTGGCAGAAAATTTAAACAAATAGCACAGCGAGTCCTCCCCACCCGTACGGCCTCCCCGCTATCTCCGGATATACATAAAACTACCATTCCTCTTCGTTCTTTCTTCGGTCAGCGGGAATCGATGGACCCGAGGATGGAACAGTCCTGATAGCGGGTGGTGAATGATTCTTGGCGTCTCCTCTGACATCAATCTCTGTCTAATGAATAAGAAAAAGTATAGGGAGTCATGCATTGGAACACAACATATCATAACAGTGGTGTCGCTTCCTTGTGTCCGTTGCGGAAACCACAAGCTGCGATGATGGTTCATCATTTTATTTCCTCTGTTGCCCAATATGTTCAGAAAATGAAACTTTACCAATATATAGTGAACGTTATATAAACCAGTAGCACTGATTATAGTTTACTAAACAAATACAGGACTTCACAATATAAGAAAATCGAAACCAACTTAAAAAACAAAATGATTTGCATCCCCACCCATCTTCATTTTTAATTTGACTGCCCAACCCTTATAAGAATTATCGTGAAGATACATAGGCTATAAGCTAAAATGCAGTCAAAGGAACACACCAATTTTTAAAATGAGTTTAGCAGATCCGGAGTACAAATGTTGGATCTATAGCGTAAAATTGAAGTATTATTTACTTATTTTTATTTTTTTTTACCTTTTTTTAATTATCTACACCTTTTGTTTTTGGCACAGTAGTGCCAGCAAGAAATATAGCAGGTCACGAGGCCACTCCTGTTTTAGTCTCCGAGGAGGATTATAGGGATGAGTGCAATAACTGTGCTAGGGGATTAGGATGGTTTGGCTAGGTTACTATGGAATTTCATGCACCTGGAAGGGATGAGTTCAAAAATGTAGGGTTTATTAAGATCATTATGAAGGGTTTTGTTGCTTTCGTAATAAGGGACATTTACTATTGTTCTCAGGACTTTTGATTGAAATGATTGGTCTCCCATAGCTCCATTCCGTATGTCCAGATTGGCTTAAGTATAAATTTGTAGATTCGTAATTTATTTTCTATTGAGAGATGGGATGTCCTTCGAAGTAGTCTGTACATTTGTCCAAAGCGTCTGTTTAGTTCTTGTATTTTTAGCCTCGTCTGTGGGTTCCATGTCCGTCTTTTATCGAGATGGAAGCCTAAATACGGTACTGTCTCGGATACAGGAAGAGGGATTTATAGGTGTCATTAAAATTCCCTATTATAATATAGTATTATAATGATATAAAATCTACCAGATTGGTTTTAATAATATCCTCCTCACCTGCTTGAATCTAATGCCTCTTTCATCAGGACCTGCAATAACTGACATAGAGCTAGTCATTAGTAGAAGACAATTTTTCACGATGGGGAGCAAAGACCAAGCCACGGGTTGGGGAGGGAAAACGATAACGAGGCTTTAAATATTAAAGAAAATAGTTCGTTCCAGGAAGCATTCCAGGGGGTAGAAAATATGACTGACAGAAAAATATGAATGTTAGAAATTTATTGATACGCCGAGTAATTTTAAAAGCTGTAAAGAATAAATTATTAGCGATTTTATGATTTCAATAACTTCTAAACTTCCTTATAGGAATCAACATTTTATTAACTAAAATAATTATTCTCATTGAATTATATTCTGCATTTAGGAGTACAAGAGGTACGTATAAATAATGCGGTTAAATGTTTGCACTGCACATTTAATAATTTAATAATTTAGGCGTAGCGTGTCTAACTCCCACTCCATACCAGAAGAGCATCAAAGAGAAAGTATACAAACTTAGGATAAACTAAATGCAATTTCATAAATATCAAGGTCAGATAAGGATTTTATATCCGTAATTAACTGTTTTAAAAGAAATTAAGATTAAGATTCTACAGCATTTCGTATTCTGTTGATTAAGAGTTGGTTAAAAATATGTAACGGGAAGTTTTTAATAATATACCTCAGAAAGTGCTCCAATTTCCCTTACGTTTCAATTTTAAAAGATATTTAATGTTCTAAGTCTTTCAGGGAGGCAAAGTCCCATTAAAAAGAGTGCAAAAATAATTTAGTTTTTAGAGAAAATCAAAACAGCCAGGTCGTCCATTTTTTAGGTATTAATCGATTTTGTAAAATAACAATTTAGGTATTTAATTTTTTTTAATTGTCAAAAATTACATTTTAGTTCATAATTAATGGAACAAAATTAAGTCCTTATTAGTGAGACCTACGATCCCCTGATTAACTAGTACTGTTTACATTTATTGTACCCCCCCCCCCCTCCCCTCTAGCCAATAATTAACGAATTAGCGTCGCTTGAAGCTTTTTAGCTATAGTTTTTCTAAAGTGAAGGAACAGCTCCTTGAGGAAAATCATAACGATACGGACCTTTTAGCTGAAAATTTTTAATATTTATAGAGTGCAAGTATGTTATAAAAAATAATGGGTGTCGGTGTTTTTATAGTATTATATTGCAGCAAACATTTTTCTTTTATCTTTTCTTAAAATTATACATTTCTTTAGAGAGTTAGAATATCTTGACGCTCATAAAAGTCTAGCCTGCTTATGGGAGCTGTTAGATTATAAAACTGCGAAGTAAGTAGCTCCGAGGATTTTATTATTTGGCTTAAAGTAAAATGACCGGCTGAGTCGTAATATCAAATGACTCTTTTTATTTGGATAGTAAAATTTTAGGTTTGCCAATGATAATAAGCTTTCAGGCAGTATATTACTCTTCTATTTACCTTTTTATATAAATCTCCTTGCAGTATCGTTGTCGCGTAGATAATTTCCTTTTCTTTATAGCATGAGCAGTATATATTTTCATCCTATGAGTACGAGATATTGTTAGTTTATTATTGTTGTCATGAGAACGTCTTATTGTCTGATTTATATGCTTATCATATATCAAGTCAAATGATATTTTTTTTATTGATGATGCTGATAAAGGTGAGTGCTACTACATAGCAACATCATAGTTGAGCTAGTGAAGATATGCCATCTTCGAGTCTAGATTCATTAAATGTCGACATTATCTGTAGAATATTTTCGGAACAATTTGATTAACTAGTAAGATACAATGATGTAAGGTAAGTAAGTGAGATCTTGTGAGGAGGAAGAAGTTGGAAACCTTTCAAACGGTAGATTGATAGGGTAAATTAGGAGTGGATAAGGGGAGGGGATATAGGTTAATTGAAGGAATTATCAAGATCCAAGGTGAAAGCGTAGAAAATATCATCCCTAATTGATGAGGCTTGAGAGAAATAGGATGCACTGGACAGAATATGGGATGTGTAATTGGAAACATTGAAATGAGCATCGGTGATTTTTTTAAAGAGTTTTAAAAGTAAAGTTTTTGTATGCCAGAAGATTTGGAAAATCTAGTCAATTATATCATAGATTGCTTGATAATCATATGATAGATTGTGTAAACGTTTTGATCTGACGTTCAGGAGTCTTGTATGGAGCTTGCACCGTCTGTCTTGGAGGATCCGGAAGTTGTTGTTTGGGCTTGTTTTGGAGCTGAGAAAAACAGTGTCACCGACAAAGGAAACGTTAGAGCTCAGGCAATGGGTAGTAAAACTACACAAATGATTCCGCTTAGCACACTACATTGTGAGACTCCAGCAGATTTTTAGAAACTTGATGAATAAAATTGCATGGAGAACTTTAAAATGCGGCTAACCAAAATGATTTTAGATCAAGATAGTGTGGTAGTGTAAGTATGGGATTATATTACAATCCTTCATGCTAAAACGCGATCAAATGCCTACCTGACATTACAAAAAACGAAGATCTAGTTCCCCTGACGGTGGTAAGAAATGTGTATATGGTGGATTGTTGGATGACCTGTGCTAAAACCAAATTAATATTGGGAATAAAAAATAAAAATAATATTTAGTGCACTATTTATATGTCAGGCTTCATTTTATATTTTGGAAATACGTGTTTGAGAAGGCTTTGAAGTGTTTTATTTTTCCACTAATTCATTTTCCTATCTAATTTTTTATTCAAAAAATCGATGATGCAACACTCATAAAGAGGTATGGTGGACAGCTCATGTAAAAGTTGTTGAGTAGTGATCAGTGTATTTGTGGTCAGCACTAGATACATCTCAACCTTAAATTCACTATTCATAATCGGATTCGCTACTTCTTAATTGAAGTAGTTACTCATTTATCCTCCCGAGGCTGAGTTCAGAACAAAGCCCCAAATAAAATACCCTTAGGCGATCCATTGACCGAAGAAGGGTTTCAGTTAGAAGTTGGCTTACTAAACACTAAACTATGGTGGTGGTACATTTTTTTAATAATATCGTTAATTGATAATATAAATTGTTGAAATGAAGTCTACTCATGGGTTAATAGAAATTTATCTGACTATTAAGGAATAATAAGTATAAACACAGCAGCTTTGAAGACCAGGATTCCATAGTGGTGATTGGAACATAGCTACAACATTATGAAAATGGCAAAGTAACGACCGCAAAATCTACGGCACAACGTGTTATCATCAATTATCATTTGATAGAATGGACTAATGGCCCGGGAGGTGGTCGATAATGGGCCATTTTCCCCGTCCACTGTCCACCATCGGGCCAAAGCAGAAATGGACAATAGGGGGGAAGTGGTATTCAACCATCTGTGTTTATTTCATATTCTAACAGGGGTGGATACGAACTAAAATTGAGTTTAGTCTCTGCTCGAAGACCGTTTAAGATGTTTTCCAAATGGTTGTGGTCACATTTATGTCAGTCATACAATAATTTGAAGAAATTTATGTGCTGGGTTTTGATTCTTTAGTAGACCATTTGTCTTTGCAAACATTATTTTTTGTTTTAACGCCTCATTATGAAGTTCTTTTATAACAGACGTCCGATACGTGATTTGACTATATGAATGTTAAATATTTCAACATTAAGTGTATCTACACTTTCTTTCATCAAAATCACTTAAAGTACTAATCGGTTTAATAAAATTAGTCAAACGTGTAGACAGACATAAGTCAATTTTAGCAGTTATAACATTAAACGGTTGATGTCAATGGAAACTTTTAAATTACATTTTTAAATGAATATACCAAAATATTTAGTAAAATAATTTAGAACCAATAATAAAATAAACAAAAAAAATTTTATGGTTCAGTCCAATTTCATTAGGTCCACTAAATTCCGAATAGTCAGTAGCGTTTGTTATTTTGAAGGATGTATTTATGTATAATAAATATCGCAACTGTGCACAATATCCTTCCTTATGGATTTTTATGATATATTCATACAATAATGCAACGTTTCGGACTCGATCAGTTCGTAATTAAGGAAAGCTATGCAATCAGATGAAAAATATTGGTAGATTCAAAATGAGTAAAACAATATTGTATTAAAAAGTTTAAAACACACTTTCATACTAATAACTTAAATATTAAAAATATCAATAATTTTTTTTTTGGATACTTATATCTATTATTCAGCCTGTCTCTCTCTCATCAGCTGTGTTCTTGACCTGCCTAGCTACAGATTGCTGTGTGTTGTCAGTTCCAAGTTCTATTTCATAAGTAAAATCTGGTCTGTCTGACTTGTTGTCAGCTAGTATTACAAAAATGAATATAAATTCAAAAATATAAGTTATTAATTATGTCAAAATTGTACAAACCTATTTCTTTTACATCTGTGTTAGAGTTCACAGTATTTTTTTATATTTTTAGTTAAGTGAATTGATTCTAAAAGCTTACGAGATCTGTTATAATTTTTTTTTCCAACAGGTTTTGGTGAGTCAAAAGTCAAAAGTATGCTGTTGATACTGTTATTGGCTAACGCTTGTGACATTTAAAATCCTTGGATTTTTACAATTGGTTTTATGTTGTGACAATCTATTTCATAAAGTTTGTGAAGTTTTACCAATATAATACTTATCTTTAATGTGTATCCAATTAATTTTGTATATTATGTTCTGCATATCATCATTTTCTATTTTATCTTTTATGTTTGATAAGTAGTTGTTAAGTGTATTATTGTTATATTGGCTAAATTTAAAATTATGGTGATCATACATTTTAAAAACTTTTTAATATACTATTTTAACTTATATTAAATTTTGTGGTAATTAAGGATTTTTGTATCCTGAACATATTGGTTACATTTAGTAATGTTTCATCCTAGTAATTACTTGTTTGACTTGTGGAAATCGGTAATATGATAATTTTCGGCTGCTGTTTTATTATTTGTGTAGGACGTGAATGAATGAAGAATTTTAAATCTGGTACGAATGATAGCATTGAGCACGGTTACTTATTGCCCAATAAAAGGAATATTGTAATTTTATCGCAATAATGATTGTTAAAACGTTAGAAAACTACTATGACGACTAAACCAGTCCATTTTCCTCTTAAAAGTAAATATAAGTCCTGAATTATTAACAAAATACAGAAACAATTAATATTTATGGAAGAAAACAAATATAAAACCCAGAAACAACATGGCTCTAGGTAGTTCAAGTTGAAGGAGAGGTACTCTTGGGTCTCTACGGAGCTAATGAAGATTGATGATTGCAGGATGAGCTCTAGAGGTCGGATAGACAGCTGGTCATCGATGTTCTGAGAAGGTATTATATCAGCGCTACTTCAGCGGAATATATCTTTCGTATCTTATAATAATGTAAATTGAATTTAATCTATTAAATATAAGTGATGGTTTATTTGGTTTTATTTACAACATTGCTGTAAAATTCGTAACAATAACAATTAATGACAAGGACCTAAAGTGGAATAAATTCTCATTCCCTCTCGGGATTTGAACTAATGACCGTCATGTCACTAAACTGTTGTGCTAAATGCTTTACGCGCTCCTTCTTAGGAGTCCCCTAGTTTTCTTTGTGTATTTATTTAAATTTTTGAGAATTGTTTATGTTCTCCGCAGTATCTTCTAAAATTATTGGCCATCATATTATAAAACAGTTCCATTGAGCTTCCATGAATTACCATAAATGGAATTGTGTTGTGTATATAAAAAAATTCTTTAGTTCAATACATTGCTGCAAGTCATTGTTTAGGAATATATGAATGAAATTACCAGCGATTGGAATGAGTGGTGTGATTTCAAAGGCAACAGTACATCGGTGATACCTTGGCACACATCAGAAGGTCGCCTAGCCAGCTCCCGATAAACCGGGCAGGGTGACAGTTGATTTAAGCCCAGTTAAACCAGGGGGGAGGGACGGGGGAGGAGTCGAAGAGCACCCCTGGGGCCCGCCAGGTCACCAGAATTACAGTGGCCGGCGGCTTTAGGGCCCAATAAAACTTTTTATGTCCCAGCCATCCCCCGGGTTCAGCTACCAACAACCCCAATTGTCTCCCTTCTATTACAAACTTACCCTGAACATACCATTCTTAATGCTTCCTGAGCCAACTGTCGAAATGTAATTTTCTTTATTGGGGGGGGGGGCTTCGATTTTGGCTACATTTCTATAGCCAATCTTCAGGCTGGTTGATAGGACCCTCCCTGAACTTTATTAAGTTATAATCTAAAACTGTTTTGTTCCTTAAGAATGACGATAATTATAAAAATATATGACGACAGACAAGCCGATGTGGGTTAATGCGTGAAAATATGTATTCGCCAAATCCACGTTAATTAAAATATGTTTGGACTTAGGGTATTCAGAAGTATTCTAGCCACAAGTATAGACCATCATATATTGTACGTTACGGCGATGAACTTAAAAAAGGGACAATGAATATCAATTAACCCATTAAATAACAAATCATCAACACAAAACCAATTAAATATATAAATAGAAAATATCAGGTGAGAATAGGTGAAGCTACGTGGACAGTATTAATATAACTGGTGTGGATGATTGTGGAAATAGATCGATTTATATTGATTGAGAATATGCACGTAAAGCAATGATAGTTACATAGGACTTAGGACAATGGAGTTATGTTATGTTGGAGTTATGAAATAAGTTCCTATTATCTGATATCACTCCCGACTTCCTTTCCTGTTTAGTATAAATACGCCTCAAAGAACTACTGCTCCTCCCCACTCCACTCACTGTGAAAATAGCGGTCTTCTAATTAAGATCGATCTTTATTACATAATAAAGTTTGTTTAAGTATCTATTATATAATTGTTGGAGGAGAACAACAAGGAACGAAGGACTCGTCAGCAATAGTTGATTTTACAGTTGTATTTATATCTAATAATACGATTTAGATTGGGAGGCTTGACACAGGTCTGCAATGGCACATTGCGCGCAGAGCGTGCAACCAATGTGAGATAGGCTAATTCCGACTAATCAGGAAGACCGTTATTCTGACCAAAGGTGTTCGACTACGCCAGCGTCCCCTAGACTGTCAGTCTTTTGTCGAGATGGAAGCCTAGATACCTTACTGTCTTAGACACAAGGAGAGGAATCAAATTTAAAAAAACTGGCGGACAGGACTTGCGGCAGAGGGTGAAGGTTATGAGGGAGCATTTTGCTTCATTGACCTTGATTCGCCATTGGTTGCACCAATACTCAATCTCATCAAGGTGTTTTTGAAGGTGTTGGGATGCTATATTAGGGTCTGAATGGGTTGACAAAACTGCAGTGTCATCTGCAAATTTTGCCAAAAAAGTATTGGTAGTAGAGGGGACATCAGCGGTGTATAGATTATAGAGGATGGGACCCAGGATGCTGCCCTGTGGAACTCCTTCTTTTATGGGATAGTATTTAGAATCTTCTAAACCACAGCGGACTTGGAAGAAGCGGTTTGAAAGGTAGGACTGTAGGATTAGGAATAGGGTCTGCGGTAAATATCCTCTGAGCTTGTAAAGCAAACCTGCGTGCCAAACCCTGTCAAAAGCTTGAGCTATATCAAGAAAGGCTGCAGTGCAACACTGTTTGGATTCGAGGGCTGAGGAGATGTGATCAACAACGCGAAGGCCTTGTTGAGCAGTGGAATGTCGTTTGCGGAAGCCAAACTGGTGAGTAGGATAAAGGTTTTTGGATTCAATAATTGGAAGTAGGCGTTTTAATAGAAGTTTTTCAAATATTTTTGAGAGGATAGGGAGTAGGCTAATTGGACGGTAAGATGAGGCGTCATTGGGTGGTTTGCCGGGTTTGGTGAATAGGACTGTAATGGAGTGTTTCCAGAGGAGAGGAAAATGCGTCGTTAGGATAATGCAGTTACAAATGTAGGTTAGGAAGATTATGGCTTTAGGAGGAAGATGTTAGAGAATTCGAGGAGTAACGAGATCATATCCTGGAGATTTTCGGTAAGGTAATTTTTTCAGAAGATATTTAACTTCAGAGGGGTTAACGGCTTTTGGTGGTAGTGAGAGAGGGATAGGTGAAGTGAGGAAATCTTCAACAGTTGAGCGATGAGTATTGTTTTGAGGAGTAAGGTGGGAGTGAAAGTACGGGAAAGATGCATTGCGAATCCTTCCGCCCTCTCGCCATCCGAAGCAGCCCAGGATCCATCATCACGACGGATTGTGTGTGAAACAGGATGATATTTTAGGATTTTCTTAGTTAGATTCCACAAGGAGTTGTCCCTGGTAGACAGAGAGGAGAAGAGATAGGAATTAAAACAATCGGAACGGAAGGATGCCAATTGCCGCTTTACCAACCTGCAGTACTGATTGTTTGAGCGACGATCAGCAGGATGTCGGGATCTTTGCCACACTGTTCTCGAGTGGCGTTTGGATTGGATTAGGTCTATGAGATACTGAGGTAAAGGAATGCACTGCATCATCTAGGTCTTGGAATGTTTTCAGGGGCGCTTTGAGGTCTACAGAGTCTGTAAGAATCTGGCGAAAGTGGTCCCAAGTGGTAATTTGTGAAAAAATATTGGAATACAGAACACCTATCAGTTTTATGTATAGGGCTATCAGTTATCTTTTATTATTATTTATTTTTTAATGTTGCACAAAATCAATGTATTACAATAAACAATAGTTAGATTGTATTATTTTGTTAGTTTTATGTTAATTCTATTTTTTTATAATATATTTTATGTTACGAACCGATCATTTACATTACATTAGTTAATCATTTATAATTCTTTCACTGAGGACAACACTACAGTGTTTTAGTGTTACGAAACAAGTTCGTATTACCTCCCATTACTTTCTTTCATGTTTAGCGTAAATTCCTATTAAATAACTGCTGATCCTCCCACATACGGACAGGCGAAAGGTGATGGGCCCGTTTACCTTTTGAAGTGTGGCTTTGCCTAGTAACAGGGCAATTAGAATAAGTCCTGGAAGGGAAGGGACGGGACGCTCCGCAGCAGCTTCGCCAGGACTAAGTAAACCATGTGCTTATTTAAGTGCTCTATCTAGGCAGGGTTACTTACACAGGACTTCTGGAGACAATGGGGCTCTGAAACATTAATGAGCCCCGGTCTGTAGTCCGTTCTTCTCATATACACAATTTATGGTAGTTTAATCTTTTAGAGCCCTCATATCAACTCCACAGAGTATAAAAGAAGTCCTTAAACTACACTCTACGACAAGCGCCACTGCCATTCTGTTCAATCAAGTCATAATCCAGAGCAAGGATCCCGTTTTTATTCAAACATTCTTCCATGGTCTTCATATGTTTTTTGTCTAAGTTCCAGCTGTCTACTAATTATTTCATCATTAATGAATTAATATACACCATTATTCTGGTTCTATAATTTTTTTTTAATCTGTGTAATTGCTAGCCCGTAGCTAACTTTATTATTAAAAAGATTGTGATGCTGCCGAATTGGATTGGGTTGCCTCATTCAACCACGTCTTTTATCAATCTATTTTTGTAGGTGCTTTTGATCAATATTCTGACTATTTGAAAAACAATATCATTTGTTGAAAAAGCTTTTTTTAAGTGGATCACTACGATTTAAAAAATAAAATGAATTGAACAAAGTTTATTCAATAGTTTTTGTCACAATAAGCATAAAATACCTCACATGGATAAGTCTGGATCATCTTTCGAAATAGTTTATTAAAGTACTCATTTTGTCAACATGTATTTCAAAAAAGAGTTTCTTCTTTGCACATAGAATATTTCAGGAACATATTCAAATGAGTCAATACCTTAAACAGTGCATGTATTTCTGAGGATCTAAATATTTCAGAGGTTTTTCCTTCCTTTTAACCAAATGCTATAGGTAAAATTTTCAAGAGTATGGGCCCACAAATACTGATGATGTCACACCCGTTTGCCGTGTCCTGCAGAATCCTGAAAGCAGTGTGCAATTGAGATTGGGATGGAAATTCAACCGAATTGTATATAATCATAATGTTTGGTTTGTAAATTTTACACCGAAATCGGCGTTTTTTCCCCTTTTCCGGTGAGAACAGATACCCAGGTATCCACCATAATCGCGCTTGATGCATCGTAGCTTTGACTCAGAGCAGACTGACCTGACAAATTGGTCCCCGACCTTCGACCTCCCCGTCGTTTGTCACCCTCGCCCTCTTGGCCTCCCTCTCGCGCAGTTACTTATTTATTTATCTCCCTCTTAGTTGATTGATTAGGTCGTCTTACGTTGGTCATTCGTCCGGTAATGAGTCTAATTTGGGAAAGGTTTTGTTGGATCACTAATATTTGATCCTAATACACTCCAATATCTTAACAATAAAATAATTATATTATTAAACCATATTAAAACCATTATGTATGTATGCTGATTCTCTAAATGTGTTACTTCCCGCCATAGTTGGGGCTTAATAATTCTCGCTCCCTTTAGTAGGCCATAAAGTCACTTTTAGGATTTTTTTAAATTATGTTTCTGGTATGTATTCAGCTTTTTTTTATAATTTTTTATCTTTGTTTGCCCTTCTTACATAAAACCTCCCCATGCCCTGAAGAAGAGTACGGACAGATCACCTTTTATTGTTAATAGGTGCATTCCACCTTCCTAAACAGAACATATATAAAAAAAGCCATTTCGATGAAAATTGGACTAAAACCATAAGGACCGTGTCTTGTGATAATAGAATGGAATAGAATAAAAAACATCTTTATTCCGGGATCATGTCCCTTATGAATAACATTATGGCATAGGTAAATGAATCAAGTGATGGAATAGGAATGTGGAATCTGGGGGATTGCCGAAACTGACCATTTCCTGGAGTCCCAGTGTCATGAATGTACAGCTGCACTTCATGAAGCCATTGCCGCTTAATCTTCGAGGAAGTTATAGGAATGTGTGTTGTCCAATGACTGTGTTAGGGATCAAGAGGGCTGTGAATGGAGCTACGTGGACTTGGGAGAGGTGAGATCGAATATGTAAGGGGGTTCTGTTTCCGGCTTAAAAAGTTGCATTCCCTTTTGTTCATGGGACTTTGGTTAGAAAGGATGCTTCGCACTTGACCTTTGACCGTTTCGCTGTTCCCGTTAGTCGAATATTCCACACAGACAGGTTTTATCATGACTATATTTTCCGCTAATAAATACCGGATGAGCGAAAAGATATCAAAGAGCCTGCACAATAAAGCGAGCTGACTGCATTATTGAGAAGAGGAGACCTGTTACCTAATCGAGAAGGCAGATGTAAGGTGATCCTCGCGGTTGGACGGCTTCGTTCTGGACAAAATGGCCGCCTCCAGCAACCGCCAGGACTATAATCTGGACATCCTGTCCAGGCTGGATATCCTCCATGTCGGCTCGGGTTTCTCCACCGTCCCACTCCAGATAATCCGCCCACGGGACTTTATCAAATCATAACGACTCCATTTTTTCCACCCTCGTATCGATGTTTTTTTTTCATCCTTTTATCGACCCGAAGAAGAAGACAGCTTATTTACATTTATTACTATTAAGTTCTCTTCTTCGGCAGGGAAATCCTTCCGTTTTGCATACATTAGCTGTTAAAAGCCGAAGCGTTTTCTTAGGAATAAATCAGAAAGTTTTCAACCCGTTGATTTCTTTTCGGTACAAGGGGTGAGATATTCGATAATAAATTAAATAAGATTCAGAAAAAAAAAGTCTTTCGTTGCTTAAAAGAGAATTTTACCAAGGCAAGCTACCCAGCTAGCCTTTTAATGCAAACCATGTTATCAGAAAAAGTACAATTAACTACATTAAATCAGTTTTATATTGAACAGATTTCTCCTATTCAATAATTTTAAGCCAGAAATGCTTCCTTTTCACAATCTAAAAGCGTTTTTAGCCTTATCTTGAAAAAATACTGATAGTTAGTTATGAATTACAATATTTCAAAAAACATTCATTTATGAATCGTTAATCGTTATAAAGCTCCCACTAAAATTACATTATGATTCGATAAATAAATTTACTTATATTTTACGAGGTGTAATATTGTGCCAGTGTTTTGAGAATGGTCTCGAACAGTTCCCTTGCTACGAATTTAATATCATTCAAAGTAGTCAAAAATGATTTTTTGTTTTTAATATACTAATATTAAATTTAGTATATTCTAAGCACCGGAGAAAAATATTCTAAGCAAGATACATTTTAGACGACGTTTCGCCGATTCAGGCATACTAAGAATGATAATATCTTTAAATCTGTATTCCTATCTAGCACTATTGCGAGGCGAATTGGTAACATATTCATGATTAACAAAAAATTCGATAGAATAACAGTTCTATTGTCTATCTCACAAAATAACAAGCGTTACAGTAGAAGTGTTTTTCCATCTTAAGTGAAAAAAGTTTCATATTTGGATGTATTACTAATTCTTTATCTAATAGGGGGAAAATGGATTTCAATTCAAAGATAATATCACTTAAAGTATTGTTTAAATTTGAAACTGAAAATTTGAACTCAGGCGAAAAGTTGACTTGTGATGTCACAATTAATACAAGATTTTTATAGATTTGCTGACTCAAATTTTTTTAAAAGACTGGATTTTAGTGGAGAGTGTAAAGCTTGTTTTACGAATGGTAAAGTGGAGTGAGTGGGCTTTTCCAAAGCCTTTTTCTAAACCATAAATGCACCACAAAAAGTGGCAACAAATTACTTTTTATAAAGTCGTGCGTGATCTGATGTGATTTGAATGGTTGGCCTGTATGTGACCTTAAAGATTCGCTCTGCCAACTTTATAGAAGCTCGTTTGAGTTTGAAGGTATTTAGAAGTAATAATTAGACTCATTCCCAAAACTTAGTATATTAAAAAAAATACTAACAAGCGAAATAAAAAAGATAGTAACGGCTTTAATATGTTACCTCTTGATCTAAACTGTGGTTAAAGTTTAACTCAATTTGTCAGCTTATAAATATAAAATGTATCCTTATAAAAATCATAAATTGAAAAAAAAACATCGTCAAATTGAAATCTTTCAAAGGAAACTAGAATGTAGCACTTTTTTTCTGAGGCGATAAATTATCAAGACTGTATTAGACCACCAGTTCCGCTTCTGTGGTTAATCTCCTGTTTTTCTTGTTCTTGTTGGGCATAGTCGTGTGCACCTTCTTCAATATCTGCGTAATGAAAGTTGGCTTACGTTTTAGGATACCACAATAAATTAGAATAACACAATAGAACGCCACTGATGCCATCCAATGGTTGATGAAGTCTCGGAGCATAATTATAAATGTCTCATTGGCCTTTAAGGTTTCGGATGCGAAATTCGTTAGGTCGGTCTAAAGAGGATGATAACTCAATATATAGCAATGCTTCATTTATGTAGTTCAGCACAACGTCATCTGATCTGG